>MU866091.1:0-120174 GCA_033296915.1 Triangularia setosa | reverse complement strand
TCTTTTTTTTATTTTATAATTAAAAGTACATTTTTTTTATAATTTAACTTCTTCCCCTTTTCCTGCATTATAATAAATACACAAAAATAAATTTTAAACCCCCCCCCCCCCCCCCCCCCCTTCTCCACCCACTACCCCTACACGGGCACCCCATCCCAAACCCTCCCATACTCCCAATTCTTCATGTCCCAATCTCCATGACAAGCCTCCTCGTACCTTGCCATCTTCCCCATCCTCTCCTGCGCCTTCAAAAACGCCCCCAGCTCACACCACCCGTCCTTCCTCGTCCCATCGCACTCCTCCAAGCTCCACCCCAAATGCACCGTCCTCTGGTTCAGCACAAAATGCACATATTCCGTCTCCCCCCCCCTCTCATCAATCTCCCGGTCCGCCAGCACCGGCTTCTGCGTCTTGATAATCTCAATGTCGAGCCTCGCTCCAAAGGGCGTCATGTCCGACACGGTAAAGTTGTGCTGGCCGGGATACGTCAGCGGGTCGAGCGTGCCCGCGAACTGCGTCAGGCCAAAGGCGGCGAGAATGCTGATGATGTTGGTGTCGTGCGAAAAGTCAAAATAGAGGGACTGGTTGAGCGGGAAGGTGGCGGTGTTGTTGTCGAGCGTGACGTTGATCTGGGAGCCCGAGTAGCCGAGGGTGCGGTTCTGGAGGCGGGCGACGACTTCTTGTTGGTAGCCGAGGCCGATTGCTCTCTGTTGCACGCCGTCAGTTAGGATTACAAAATGGGAGGTGAGATGGTGAAAGGGGCTAATGTGGTAAAGGGGTGATGTGCTGGTGTGTTCATTTGCAAATGGGATAAAGACAAAAACGTGAAAGGCATACCCCAACCGGCGACCCAAATGCATCGTTGCCGTAAAAGTTTAGATCAATCGAGTACCCAAAATGAAGCCATTCCTCGTAGGTGAACAACTCGCAGAACTTGCTGAAGCCGTATGCCACCTATACCCCTTCGTCAGTCATCTACGCCAACCTCGCCACACAGTAACACTTACCGTCTCATAGGGACACATAGTCTGCGCAGCATACGTATCCTGAACCGTCCACTTGTACCCCTTAACCAGCTTCCCAAGCCTCTCCGTCGCTATTTTTCCGTCAGCACACTCCCTCTCTTTGCGCCCTCCCCTTCCTGCTTCAAGACTCACCATTCTGCAAATAAACCCCCATCCACCTCTCCTGCGCCTTTGACCCCCCGTCCACCTTCCCCCCGTTCGGACAATTCATGTACCCAGCCAAGCTGTTATTATACCCCGCCCCCTCAATAATAACCTCAATCGTCGCATTCCTCGTCCACTCCAGCCCAAAGAACCCCGCCACGAAATTCTCCGCCGACTTCAGCATCCTGTCCTGCGTCGTCGTCCGCACAATAATCTTGCTGTGCGGGTTATACAGCCTCCCGTACATGTACGCATGCAGCACCCCGGAATCAAACAGCTCCTGCCTCCCCTTTGGCACTAAAATCTCCTCACCCAGCTCATACTCCCACTCATTCAAAAACCCCAGCTCCCCTTTAGCCCTGAACCCCCCGCTTAGTTTTCCTTCTTTAATCCTCTCCCCAAAACCATAAACATTACTCCCAATAGTCGGGTACCTGCTCCCATGCCTCGACAACATCTGCACCTGCACAATCTCCGCCCCTGCCGGCATAGGCCACTCCTCCACCCCAAACCCGTTGGATGGCTTATAGGGAGTCAGAAACCCCATCTCCCCAAAGATGCTCTTCCCCTCTTCACTCTGATCCCCCCCACCTTTAACCGGAACCTGCGTCTGGAGGGGCTCATTCGGAACCCAAGTTTGCTTTCTATTCCCCCTTTCCAAATCCCACTCCCTCGTTTGCGCTAGGAACCCCGCCTTCCCCGTCGCCGTCGGCCCAGCCCACTTGCCATCTTCTGTGTTGAAGTATTGGGGGACGGTACTGGTAGGTTCACACCCCCCTCCACCGTTTCCATTTCCACCGACCCCAACCCCGCCAGGGACGATAAACTTTCCATTGGGTTTCTGCGCTTGATTTGTCGCAGAGGGAGAAGAGGAGTGATACCCAAACAACGAGCCATCGCCTGTGAGCAGTGCCAGCAGGAGAACAAGAGGCAGGGAAACCAAAAAGGAGAGGGAGAAGGAGACCAGATCGCGGCGGTAGAGCCTGAAGGCGCGGGGGTCAAACTTGGGGGGAGTGGGAATGGGAGGGAGGGGTTTGGCTACTAGGTCGTCCAAGTCGTAACCGTTGTTGTTGTCGTCGTCGTCGGGAGAGGCGGTTGAGACGGGGGCGTACCCCGAAGTTGGGTTGCGCATTTTGAGTGTCAAGGAACAAAGAAATGAAACCTTGTGGTCAAAAAAGAGTGTGATTTGTGGTGTTGTGATTCGTAACGTTGGCGATGGGAAAGAAAAGGGGCTGTCGTGGATGAGTGATTGATAATGCCAAGTCCCGCCGTGTTAGAAGGCACTCTTCTTCTTTGCTGTGGCTGTCAGGTTTAACGAGCTCAAGCAAAGGTTGGAAGTCGTGGTTTTCACCTCCTCATATCATCCCGATTGCCCCTCTCAGACAACTCTCCTCTTTCCTAATATCAGAGGCCGTGCCGACGGGGGTTGCTGGATGTAAAAACCGAAAGAAAAAAAAGTGTCTCAGGTCTTTTGTCATAATTTCAACATGGGATCTCTTCTCTTTCTCAGGGAAAGCACGGGCCACATCCAATGGCAAGCAACCGCGACGTACACACCACACTCACACCCTAGCAACTCCTTGCCTTTTATGATATCTCTCTCTCAATTCAAGTTTTACATGAAGGAGGAGGCAAGTACGACATGTCGCAGGTAAAGGAAGAGCGAAACGGCTTGTGATACTGTGACCAATGTCTTGTTTATTTCTGTATAACCAATACATCCGCAGGCGTTTCACAAGCAAATGGAAAGCACCTGCTTCAACTGCCTGATATACCTACCTCATGTTACAACTTGAACCCCTGAACTGCACATCTTTGCCTACCTACCCCTTGATCAGTCGGATTCATCATTCATCCCAACTTGTTCAGCCTCCTAAATGCCTGACTCTTTCACCGCTTAGACTCAAGTACCCCATGAAAAAGACCACCGCTCTATTTTATCATACTGATTAGCCTACTTGCGCAAGGCACTCATTCTGTCATTTACATCATCGCTTCCCTCCGTATGCTCTGCCCTAATCATCGCTCAATACTATGCCATGCCTTATGCCCGTGATCATTCCCTTGCCATATTAAACCAACACCAAATGCCAAGTAACCATAACAAAACCAAGTTGGAAAAAAAAATGTAAAAAAAAATGTAAAAAAAAATGTAAAAAAAAATGTAAAAAAAAAAAAGAAAAAAAGAAAAAAAGAAAAAAAAAACCTTAAAAGCAAGCCTCATTCTGCAATCATAACGGGTATCAAAAACGCCCCTCCCCGACCTGTCACAATGTGTGTGTGCAACGCTTTTATCTCCCATCCTCGCCGGTATCCCCACCTAAAAAATCATCAACTCATCCTCCGGATCCTTCCCCCTTGCAAGATCATACATCAAAATCGTATGATCCGCATAATGCAAGATCAACCGGTACACCACCGGCCCCGTCCTCGCCATCCCCGGCGGACATAGCTCGAGCTGCCCCTTCGCCCTCGGACCCTGCGCCGGTTCAGGAGAAATGGCCATGCCCACCAACCCACAATACGGCCTCACCTTCTTCTGCTCCTCCGCCTTTCGCGGGAGCACACAATCAACCCTGAACCCTCTGCGCACGGGTGCCCCGTGAACTGTTTTTGATGTCTTTGTCAGCGTGACGAGCGCAACCCTTCCCACCTCTGACCCTAGCACCACCAAAAACAGCTCCGGCACATGAAGCATCAGGTGAACCCGCTCCGTCCGCATCTGGCTATATGTGTGGAATGCGTGGTGCGATGGTAGTTGCCCGGGCTGCGGCGGCAGAAATGTCAAGATGTGCTTAAAGGTCAGCCGCCTCGCCGTCCTGTCGAGAGGAACAAGCTCGAGATCAGCTGCCGAGGTACGTAGCAGACAAAAGTCCTTTGGCAAGTGTCTATACGGTCCGACGTCGTCGACTTTTGTCACTTCCACCTTCTTCTGCCTGTCAGCGCACATCCTCACGTAGGCTGGGTGTGTCAGGGGGGGTTTCCCCGGGTCTGGCGTTTCCCCAAAAACTGGGATTATCTCCCGTCGTAGCTGGACCTCGTCTGAGAAATCCTTGATCTGGGTTGACCTCGAGTTCGATTTGCCTAGAGCCCCCCAACGCTGGCTAGATGGCGTAGTGTCTATCGACGAATCGGTGGTCATGTTTGGAATGGTGCTGCCGTCTTCGTCTGAGTCCGAGTCCCCACTCACGCTTTCCCAGTCACTCGACAGAGACGGGTTGCCCTCTTCGGGAAAAGACGGCGAGTCTTTGCTAAAACCGAAGGGTGAGTTATGTGTCCTTTCGTAAATGTTAGAGTAAGGTCTACTACGAATCATGTCGTTCACATTGACGGCAAGATCCTTGATGTAGTAGAGCCCGCAGGTAATGTCCAGTAGCGAGGATTTGTGCGGGATGACGATCTCCTTTGCAGGTAATCCTAAGGCCTCGCGAACACTTTTGGTCGGTTTAAAGGCACTGTCTGGAAAAGCCATGACAGACCAGCCACGGACATATCTGTACAATATCAGCCAGGGTTCTTGACCTCCCCCATGTCCCGAGGTTTCATCGGGAAAGGGCATCGCATCCAAATTCATGATCCATACCTATTCAGATCGGGGGTCGTTGGAATGGTTACTGGCCCAGTCCCAATCTTCCAGATGTCAAGTAGCCAAACCACGCCCCATATGTCAATGGCAGCTATCTTGTCCGCATTTCCATGCTCATCGTCAAGAAACGACAGGCCGGGTATATTGTGACCACTAGTCGCAAGCGGCAGCGTTATCTTCCATGTTCTCGTTCTTGACTGAAAATGCTTCTGGAGCTGCAAAGCGGTCTGCCCGGTCCAAATCTCAGGAGACTCGTCCAGCTCATCAACCATGCCCACCCTGTCGTGGCGGGTGAAGGCAAACGCAAACACAGTGACCTCGTGTCTGTTGGAGCCAACCGCAATCAAACGCGACTGCTGATGAATCGCCAACCCCCATGCCGAGAGAGAGACGTTCTCGTGGAAAAACATTTTGGGTTTCGGAGAGTGTCGGGATAGAGGTCCAGCCCCGTCGTGCTTGGGGTACGTCTTGATCCAGTGCACCAACGTATGGGTGTAGTAGGCACCAACATCGCCATCGTCAAACGCAAACAGAACAATCTCCAGATTCCCCAGGTTCCCTACGATCATGTTGTTGATTTGATGAGGGAATCTCCTGTCCAGTTCCGCAGGATATAGAGCCGCAAGCTTCGTAGTTCCTGGGTGAAGAATCAAACAAGGCGGCGGTAGAATTCGTGGTGCTCGCTGCGGCTGATACACGTGGATCTTATCTTGATAGGCCGCAAAGTATAGCTGTAACAATACCCACGCTGGTTAGTCCATTCCATGTTTCTTTCAGAAAACCACAAACCAAGGTGTCTCTGCCTACATTATACCGCTGCGATAGCGCCGTCAAGTTACACCGTCCAGTGGAAGTCTGCGGGAACGCATTTGCCGCGCCCGGTTCGTCTACTAACGGAAGGGAAACTGGCGGCATCTCTTGCAGTTCGTCCAATCCCAGCGTCATTCCTCCACCTAGGAGCCACGCTCCCAAGCTAAGGAAGACAGGCTCGCCGTCATCATCCGTGTCGTATTCGTCCTCGTCCTCAGCCTCGATGTCGTCGCTGTCTTCGTCGTCTTCCTCGTCATCAAAGTCGTCCCCGCCCGGCATACCAAGCATGTTGACATGTGCCGCGAAGCTCTCACGAATACCTGGTCCAAACTGTTCCGCATCGAAATACAGCCAACGATTAGCAGCCGATTTTGAGGTGGAGAGAGGGCCTACTTCTAGTGGCCAAAGTGGCGGCACTCACCCTGCTCTCGGGAGTTTGGACATGGCACACTGGATGGACATAGACTTCGTCGTACCCCGCCTCCGTCTGCTGCTGGGTATCCGCCTCGGCGTTCATCATGTCCTAGGAAGAAGATGAGAAGATCGAGGTTGGTGTTTGGACATAGCTGGGGGAGAAGCCAATTCGGTGAAGGGTTGCGTATGTTGAAAGGGGGGGGAAAATTAGAAGATTTAGAGTTTGACAGGCGTATGATGTTTGATAGGTGCAGATTGAGAGCCTTGGATCGGCGGGCTGCCAGGAGGCCAGTGCCAAAGGGCTGTGATCACGCCCGCTATCGATAAGCGGTTGCGCAGGGAGCGCTAACTGGGGGTACGTCACTGCAGACGACCTTGATGGGCATCCCAGTGCAAGTATACTGTATCTATCCAGCCGCTGAAAGAGATCGGAGAGAAACACAATTTTTATTTGATATAATTCCGTTTTCTGAGCATATATAGCGCCTTTATAAACCACTCCAATGCTGTCCATGGTATCAACTGTAAAAGGTAGCACAATAAACCAAACAATCCATGCCAAGCCAACGCTTCTACGCCATCATCATGTACAGTGTCTGTAACCTCCAGCTGAAGAAATAGCAGTAATTATACCTTTTGCTCTTCCCAACTCCTAACCAATGCCATTTTACTCCTTCTTTTCTTTTTACTCATGCCCAACCCTCATCAACTCCGTCATATCCTTCATCCTGTAATCCAGCACCGGCGTAACCCAATCATCCTCCACAAGCGAATACGTCTCCTTCTCATCGTCCTTCGGCTTCCTCGGGTTAATCGCCCAGTACCCAAAATCCGCATCGATACTCTTCAGGTACCTCATCAAGTTCTCCCAGTAGTTCGCATCCCCCCTGCCGGGCTCATTCGGCGCCCCAAACTCCCCAATCCACACCGGCGCAACGTCCCCCTCAATCAAGTAGGCCCAGTTTGTCCTCATAGACGCAACAAAACTTGGATACGTCCTCTTGGAGTATCTCCCTTCAAGGCTCCCCCATCCGCTCCAAGAATACACATGCGCCGAGTACACCACCCGATCCTCCACCTCCAACCTCACCGGCCTCCCCCTCACCCCCCTCAAATCATTCCCGCTCTCCGTCCCTCCCACAATAATCAACCAATCTTTCTTCATTCTTAGTAGCCTATTCCCCGCCTTCTCCGCCGCGCTAGCCCACTTGTCCCAAGGCATAGTCCCCCAGACCCCCCTAACCTCGTTCCTCAAATCCGCTCCAATCACCAGCTCATTCCCCATCAGTCTCCCCATCACCATCTCCCAGTTCGCAATCCAATCCTCCTCCGTCTGCCTCACCTTGCACACCACCCCAGGCAGCCAATCATTGCTCCAGCTAGCATCGCACGGATCCGCTCCGCAGCACCACGCAGCCGTGGTGATGTGATCATTAACAATCACCGCTATCCCCTCGTCCGTCAGCGCCTCGATACACGCCACAAACACGTCCAGCGCCTGCTTCCCCATCAAGTCCGGATTCCTAGTCAACAAGTGCGGCAGGATGGTCGGGTTCTTCACAACCATCTCGTCACTGTACGGCATCCTAACCGAGTTGAATCCCAGCTTTTTGATCGTCTTTGCTATCGTCGAGCGGTGCTGCATGTCCAGACCGCCGGGGATAAACAGCTCGTCCGAGGCGCCGTACCAGTTCACACTAGACAACTTGAACCGCTTGCCGTTTTGGTCGACAATGTTGCGGCCTTGGGTCTTCAACGGGAGGGCGTAGCCAGAGACAAACTCGGTTTCTTTCGAGGCGGCAGTGGTAGAGGATAGAAACGAGGCTTCGATAGGAGGCGGGAGGGGCCGTTGGCTGAATAAGCGGGCTTCGGGGGAGGGCGTCCAGGGAATGGCGAGGGCGGCTTCGGCGCGCCAGAGGCGGAAGAAGTAGGTCCCCAATAAGAGGATGGACAATAGTGTGAGGAACATTGGTGGCGGTCGGGACATGGGGGTTCGATTATGTGGTCTGTAGTGTAAACGATAGAAGGGAGGGAGAGAGTGCTGCTCCAAAGTGAGCGCCGTCGTCGTCGTCGTCGTCGTCGTCGTCGCCGTTTGGTGTGGCCTGAGCTAACTAGTTAGCTAGGTAGCTGTCGCGACTCGGTTGGGAGGTGAGAGAGGCGTGAGCTATGTAAGCAATGGATCGGAGAGTCAATGGTGAAATTCCCGGCGGGTGCGTCTGCGTCGCCGCTCGGATGGGGAAGAGACTGAAACGGTAATGTTTGTCTGTATCTATATACAGCGGTATAAGTGTCGAGCTGATATGCTTGTTGCCCAATAATACAAGTCGAGTATTTCAGCCTCTCGAGGTGTTTGAAGACTCCATAGTAATAAAACAAAGCAAGAACCAAAACAATTTAGGGTGCGGCTGTTCTGGCAGGTTTATAAGCAGCTGACAGCGCGGATGTTCCGGGATTTGGGAACCAGCACAAGTCAGGTTTGTCGCCAGAGTCGGGACAAAGCAATGTGAGGTGAACAGGGGAAGCTGTTGTAGAAGGAGAGACCCACGCTGAGCGAGGGCTGGAAAGGCTGTCGCTGGGCCTCGGGAGGAGGTCACGGCACAGCGACAACTGTGGATGGGTTGGAGGATGGTCCATTCACGAACTGCAGGGTCTCAACACGGCAGGTTTCCCTGTCCAGCAGCCGCTTTCACCAGGCGGGAGCTGCCACACACCGGCCCACAGCTGACAGGGCTGCAGCAGCTTAAGCGCAAGCAGCCGTTTTGGCATTCTTGGCACTCCTCTTTCCAGGATTTCCCCACAAACAGCACACACCACTTTCCAGATATCACACAGTCTTTGCCTTGTTCTTTGGGAAGGTTATGGTCTTTCAAGATACAAGAAAAGACGATTTTCGGTCTTCTCTTCTAATATTACCTAGTTACAGGAAATGTTTCCCTCTCCAACCCCTGCTCTCACACTTTTTAAACACAAAAGACTTGCGTAAACACAAAAGACTTGCGGTAACACGAAGTCCAGTTCTGTCGACCTGATGGCATAATTATGACGCTGACATGCCATGCAGTCAGGTACGACCTGCCTCACCCTTCCTACCGTATCCGGCCGTCCTCTTCCCCCAACTCCCATGCAGTCCGGATCATGGCGATATCTTCAAGGGTAGATGTCGTGACGTTGGCGCCGCTGGATGGTGGTAGCGAGTCAGTCACACCCTTACTTTCCCCGGACGACCCGATAATTCCGCGATTTGCTTGTGATATAGCAGGCAATATGCCTTCCCAGATAATCAAGGTCTCTTTCACTTCGACGCAACTTTGCGTCCTTCTCTCCGTGCACTTGCCATTCTACCTCGTCTTTTTGGGACCTCTTGTTAGAAAACTTGGGAAGTCAATGCAGGCAGATGATATAAAGGGTTTGCTCCTTCGGCAAGGGCGACAACTCGTGGTTTGTCGCCCAGTCGATTCTTCTATCTAGTGAGTATTGTACATTGGCGCAAAATGCGGTAGTGGCACGTGTATATGGCTGCAAACGATTGTGCTAAATATGTATAGGGAATTGAACCTGGGTATCCTCTTCCCTCCACCCCCTGTTTTTCGAATATTAAGGTACTGAATATATTTTATGGTTTAATTTCTTTTTGGCGTTCCGTCGTCATTATCTTCATAACCTGTTCATGCCCAGTGGGTTGACATAGTTGTTGGGGTTGCCGTCTTGGGAATACACCCCTGGTGATTGTCCTCGGGCGTACGTCTCTGTGGGGTCCCAAGTTACCGTCGCTTGTTGCGGCTGTTGTGGCGGACGCGGCGAAGAGAATGATCTCGCTGGCGTGTGGTATCTCTGGGTCTGACCGAAAAAGTCGGGTGTGCGACGGCCGCTCTCGGGGTCTTGGTTATGGTGGTTCATGGTAGGGCTCCCCATTCCTGATCTAGCCAGCGTGGGGGAGATAGGAGTCACTACGGAGGGTGTTACTGATTGTTCCATGATCTTCCCGGAATCGTCCCGGGACAGCATCTCGTACGAACGTGTGTCTTTCTTCAGGTCGTCGAGCCGCGCATCGACTGAAACAAACTCTCTCTTGCTACGGCTAGGAGAGGAGATCAACAAATCACGCCAGCCCGTAATCATGGACCAGCGGCCGAGGAGGAGACAGAGCCAAATGCCGTTCATCTAGAGAGGAAAAGATACGTTAGCAAATTGTAATCCTCAAGTGACAAACAGGGTGAGTAGGAAATTTACCCCGAGAAGGAAAAGAACAGCGCCAATAGTTGGCATGTTGACCACCAGGGCACTGGCAAGCTCCAGGCAGGGCTCCTTCTCCCCGCCGTTCGCAAGCAAACAGAGAGCCCAGGGACGAGCAATGGTATCGTCATTCCTGACGGCCTCGACAGTGTTGTCCTGGAAAACGAAAACGACGGAAAAGAAAATGACATCGGCGATAATAATCAATACGATAGCGATACCTCTCCACTGCAGCGCAATCACACGGCGGACGCGACGATAGGCTTGCTTGGGAGTCATGGTTCGGATACTGTTGGTGTAGGATGGCATATTGGAACCCTCGGTGGAGGCGCTGTTATCGGCCAACGACGCGAGATAGACCTTGATGCAGTAGCCGAATGTCGCGAACTGGATGATGATGGTCATGCCGGAAAAGACCAGGAGCGGGATCCAAAGATCGGCAAGACTGTTCTTGTGGTTGATATGGCACGTCTGTCCAAACCGGAACGACACGCCGCTCAGGAGGAAGGCGAGGATAACACCAACACCGGGAATGCCCCAACCGACAACCTGAGCAAACCACATAAAGTTGCGTCCGACAACAAGCTGCCAGCAAATCTGAAGGTGCAGGGAGAGAGCGCGCAAAAACACCCAAAGCACGCCTGCCCATCCTCCCAGGATGATGAACATGCCAGATGCCGCACAGACCGAGCTCGTCTTCATGGAGTTGGGCGTTATATCGTCGAAGCATTGTTCTGGTTGAGCTGCGAGAGGAATGACAAAACCAAGCTGTGAAAGTTATCAGCATTTTTGCCCCAATGCAGCTTGCGACCGTCCTCAACCTACATTCATAAAAACCACTGCCGTGGTCAAGGAGATACTGAGATAATGCCGAAAAGTCTTATCAACCGGCAGTACAGCCCACGAGAGCAGGAGAAATACACAGCCAACAGTGCTCACAACCGATACCCAGTTGGCCGCTTCACTCATCGTCTCGAAGCTGTCTGGATAGGCCCATTGTGTCATAGGGCATGGCAAGCAGCACGTTTCGGTAAGATATGGTTGGCAGACTCTGCCATCAAGAACTGCAAAAGCCATGGGATTAGCAACGGTGGGAAGTCCATCGAGCCCAAGGCCGTGACTTACAGCCGCCATCGGTGTAATTCAGAATGTTCAGAAAAGGTTTTGGGCATTCCACCCCTGTTCCGTTCGACATTTTTGACGTATTTCGAATGACCGACTTGGTCGGTGCTCCTCGTGTATTCCACAATAACTCCGCCCGCTTTAAGTCGTTATCCTCCGATCCAGGTGACCGGGTTGATATAGAGTGCTGGTCGTTAACTCCCCAGGCTCCAACTCCTAGCTCCAATTCCAGCACAGTCAAATGCTCCAGTCAACTATTCGGCGAGGCGAGGTGGTAGAAGTTATGGCGATGAGGGCGCGCAGACACAAAGCTAAGAAGCCATTCGCGCTCGGGATCCAGTCCTACGTGTTTCGGTTCGGTTGCTATAAGGCGGCACGAGGATGTTGGTCTCGGTAAAACAGATCAAGGTGGAACGTCGCTTAAAGAAGTATCACGAAGGAGTAGAAGGGCCAACGTGGTCTGGACTGGGGAAAGGATCGTTTGTTGGTATGAGGGAAAGGAGCGGATCGTCAAGTGCTCGCCACCAGCACTGGGTATAAGGGAAGGGAAGAAGAGAAGGGAAATCACCAGAGAGCAAGGTGACTGGCAGGGTCGCGTCGGGGGGTGTGGGACATATGTACATACATTGGGTGACGACTTGGTGTCAAGATGTGCGCCTGGGTCTTGGGGTAGCATCGAGACGCAGTGAGAGTCTGGAAGTCCACAACTGCCATGGTGCGCATTTCACCAAGTGGACTGAGAGGGACCTCGGCCAGCTTGGCCGCCGTGGACTAGCGGGGCGTTGTTCCATGGAGCTGATCGAGGGTCGTCGCCCTGTCGCTCCGTCCAAAAGGTGCATCTGCCCCGAGGTTGGATCTGAAAACACGGCCTCTCATTGGGAGACGATGGTTTCTCTTGGATGGGACCGGGGGAGCAGGGTCCAGTTGCGATGGAGGGGCCGAGGGGGGGGAGGGTGTGGATTAGCCAGGAGGGGGCAAAAAAGACTGGGCGTGCACGAAGGACCAGCTGCTTTCGAAGTCAAGCCACTGCCATGTCCTTGGCTGCCTGGCACGCTCTGGGCACCCGGTCGACCCGCATTTCGGCCAGGGGGTGTGGGAGCAGGGGTTCATCTCCACTCGCTCTTCGATTCCGCTTCCCACAGTTGCCCAATTAAGCAAGTGGGAAGAGCACTCCATGAATATAGACGGGATGGCGGAGTATCGCATCGGACTGCTGGCTGAGATATCTTTTGCTGCGACAATTCGGAGGGAGGTACCCTTCCAATTGCACTCGAGAGACAACCTGGAAGTGCAGTATGACCCGAAGGCGGACATGATAACACTCATGTGCGATCGCTGCCTCAAGTGGCTGATGACCTCAGATTCGGCCGAGGAGCCAGGCCGTTGGACTGCCGGCGTGGATGACTGAAGCTTGGGGAACGGGAATCACGGTGTACATACAGCCCCACGGCCGTTGCGGGGGCTGAAAGTTAAGTTGAACAAACTCGAGATATCTGATGCCTCGCACTCCAACGCTTGGCTGGCTCTGTCAAAGCTGCCAACTGCATATCTTGAGATCAAGGTGTGGAGCCAAATATATTGCGGGTTGGCGTATGAGAAAACGACTCCATCCTCGCCGTTTTACCATCGGTGTCGGTGGCATGAATCAATCCTTCCCCGCGGTGAGCAACGTATCGGACCTCTCCGATCAATTGTGCCACTGACACGGCACGCCGCCAGGAAGCCAGAGGCTGCGCATTCTATGTACCCAATCCGCATCAGTCATGATGGCCTCCGAGCTGGTCCCCAAGCCTGGGCAGTCGCAGACGCCGTATTCCGTACCGACAGCCGGCATACAAAGCCTGGTGCTTACAGTCAGTCTTATGATGGACGGGAGTTCATGCTCGTTTCTAGAGATCTACCAACCATCCTCACGCCGCGATCCCGTCTCATGTTGTGCAGATGGAACTGCGCCGCATCTTTTATTCTCGCGGGAGGCAGAAATCAGCAAAAGGTCTTCACCGTGACAGTCGTTCGGTGAAGCCCTAGTGGACCTCGTGTTGGCTTGTTCTGCACGAAATCGCCGTTTCATGCAGAGCCTTGGGCGGTTGGAAAGTGTTCGACAGCCAAGCATGCTCAAGACCTTCGCTTCCACTGTTTTCAAACCCTCCCCAATGCTGCATTTTCTGAGAATAGCTTCAGTGTAATTTCATTATGCGGCTTTTGATTAACAACAAATTGTAGTTCAGGCACCGTCAGCATCATTTATACAGCTGGACGTCGGTGTACTCCCGCACCCACACGGCTGCCATTCTGACATCGGGACACAGAGAAACTTGGCCCATCACTCGGGAAAGTTGCTTTTTCTTACGTTCACCCGATCTCGACCCTTACCAGCGGAGAAGGGTCGCCGTCAGAACCCACAAGGCCACGAGATGTCCACAATCATCGCGTCTTGGCTGATAGTGTAAAATCAGAATGCAAATGGATTCCTGCACACTGTGAAACTGCAAAAATATTCGGCGTTGACCAATCTGGGCAGTCGACAGCGCGCTCAGACAGTTCGGTTACACCTGCCAGGAGCCTCTCATGTTGAAGCAAAGAATCTTCAGCCATCTACTGGTCTGAAGAACTTTACAATTGCACCATTCAGAGGCTTTACTTTTCCATTTCTATGACCACAACCCGGTTTCCCGTCCCAGACACAGATGGCGATGAAGCTGGTAAACGGCTGATAGAGACGGCAGGCAACGCATTTTGGATCCCCAATGGTTCTACCGGATGCTGCGGGTCATGTCCAGAATTCCCACCGACTGGTTTCCGTCTCAGCATTTCGCAGATCTTACTTGCATTATTCGGTGGGTTGGAATCGCGGGTGGTCCACACCACCCATTTTCGAACTTGTACGCGATGGGATTGGCTGATTTACTCGCTTCCCCAGGTGTGTCCTGAGTCCCGTTTTCACGCAGCCCTCAACCCCATCTTCGCATTCTCCCGGAATTATCTCTCTTCCTTCGAGGCAAAAGAAGGGCACTCGATAGTGCTCATTCAACAAGTCTGGGCCCGGAACATGTCAGGGCGATTGCACTGTTGCGTGGGGCATGTCGAGCCCTCAATCGCAAGCGACCGTTGACACCAACAGTCCAGCCAGGTCCCACCTATAGTGTACACTATTGTGTGTTCATCAAAGTTCAACGGCCAACAGACAGCGAGCTTAAAATATGACGTTTTTGGCTATCCAGCCAGATCATAGGCCGCCGCAGTGTACATGGAAGGCAAAACCTTCCCATAGGCCGGATCTGCCCGCCTCTGTCAGACACCACACGGCAGCTCGTCCCACTCACCATAGGATTTCCCGTTCCGCCAGCATGGCCTTCCCCGGTTCCCCACAGGTCGCCCTGAAAGCTGGAAAGTCAAGGGACTTCGCCCCGGCGCGTGCACCGCCAGTGGGACAAAACCACGCTTTGGCTTTTCGAGGCTTCTCTTTTTACAACGCCGATGTCGTGGCGGTCTTGTGGTCTTCACCGCATGCGCATCGCTCTTGTCATCAGTTTCACAACAACTTCTGTTCGTTTCACCCCAAAGCTGATGTCACACTACGAAGAGGTTACCATGGGAGCGTGGTAATCGGCCCGGAAAAGGTTGCTGGATGTTACAAGACGGCATATCTCCAAGACCTTTCTGACATTCAACATAGTCCCAACCACTCGGTACCTAAATTGTGGTCTTTGTAAGGCCCAAAAATGCCTTGTCCAAATGAACCAAACACCGTTGTTGGGCACAAATCAGGATGAGGGTTAGAGATGCACTTCACACTTTCGTTAGCAGACTTGGCCGTTTAGGTTTGACGGGTGAGAACCAACTACCGAGCAGCGAGGGAAAGGCGGTGCCTGCATATCGTGATATGAACCACTCATGATCCTCAGAACCACAACCACAACTTTGTGGCAATTGGAGAACGGCAGTTTCACACACAGCCGAAGCCCCCAAGCCAGTCACCCTTTTGACGAGGCCATTCCGGACGAGGCCAGGGCGGGGCGGACTCGTCGACAGGCGGTTTTTATCCCGCCTCTTGAGTTTGACGCCCTCACGCCCTCTGCTGGCCGACAGCCACCGCCAAAGCAGCCACCTGCATAATTACTCGTTCTTAGTCTTTGAAGCAAAAGCTCTGGGCAGTATTCACATTCATCGTCCATAGCCCTCTTGATTCAACATGTGCTCCCCCTAAACCTCGGTCTCAAATGTCAAAATATTGATTTTCTCCTCATGAGCCCCTCACAACTAGCCACCACACCTGCGCCGCTGATGTATGCTGATGCAGCTTGACGAATCTGGGTAGGGAAACTTGCGATCATTTCCTAGGAGAGGTTCTAGAAGTCCAGCTTCTGCGGAGAGGACTGGGGCAGCACGGCAGCTAACCCATTGCGATCAAATTCCCGCTGTCCTCCCCGACCCCAAGACTTTTGAGTTGGTAGGTGGGTCGCCGACAGACGGGCTCGGTCAACTTTTTGAGGGGAAAAAGCCATCACTGGTGACAAGTGGAGGGAGAGAGAGAGAGATCTATTAGCGTCCCATCGGGTCGGACTGTGGCCCGTGGCCCCATGGGGGTCACGTGCCCGAGCCTTCCTCGCCTGGCCCCCGTTTGGGGATGTGGACGGCCTAAGCTTCTAATACTACTGCTAATACTAGCTGACAAGGCATTTCGCGTTACAAAAGAGAGGTGTTACAAAAGAGAGAGAGGCCCGCCTGCCTCAGAGCTCTGGTCCCTGAGGGGTGACAAGTGGAGGGCAAGGGCCAAGTCCGACTCATTGGTTCAACTTACCTAATTAGGAAGGTCGACTAACAGTAGCACTCACAACATTTATTTTTTTTTTTTTTTTTTTTTTTTTTTTCAACAGGGTACAAAAAATGCCACGATCGTCGGCTCCAACAGTTCGTTATCATCCTGTTCCTACTTCTCGGTGTCTGGTAACGGGGAGTTGAAGACGGATCATCCGCGTGGTATGCCGGGCGTGGTGTGTGTGTGTGTGGTGTGATCCGATCGTCCGATTTTCTTTCTCCCCTGGAGACCCGTACCAATTTAATCAACGTCAAACAATCTGTTGGCTGCGCTTGAAAAAAAGTCATGAGAAAGGTTTTGGCGGTTGATACAACACAGTGTGTGGTCACAGTGCGCCTATTATCGTCACTTCAAACGCCCCTTAAAAAAATTTAAAAAACCCCCCCCCAACCACAACCACCAACAACATTGTGTGACGGTTACGACGGCACTCAGCATGGGCGATGCATGGCACTTCACTCAGCACTAAGCAGGAGACGATGGGACGGTGGCGGGTTTATATTGACTGCACGCTGCTTTGAGCTGATGCAGGAACCGACAGGAACACTCGCATTGCAGATTTCGTAGTGCGTCTTGATCATCAGTGGAGGCGATACGGTAAAGAGAAAGAAAGTTTGGTTCTGTTAATATAAACCAGACGCTCCAACAAGAAGACTAGAGAAACCTCTGTGGGGGTTTTCCAAAGGGGACTAACGGTATGGTATTGTAATCTAATGATTGAACCGACATCGGTGGCAACTTGGGGGACTCGAAAAAATAATAGGTTATGATCAAGGCTTCCATGCTTTGACCAGACTCCCATCATTCCTCACCGCTGTAGGCATGAGTGATCTTTTCCTCTCTTTTTTGTAGTAGAGTTTCGCGACCCTCTTGATTGCTGACCAAGGACAAAAGTGTTCTCTTGACGGTGCTATGATCGGCAGAAGAATGAGGCCATCTCTATCGTAAACAAACCCTATATATTCCTACAGTAGCGAAACCCTCCCAAAACTCATGATCGTCAATATAGCAACACCCACTCCACCGCCGGCAGATGACGCCAATGATTGTATTCTCGGAGATATTTCTCTCACTCCTATGCAAGTTCAAATCTGTTCATCGCGTACTTATCACAGTCGTATTCCCAACCTCAGCCTGAAGAAGGGAACATCTGACGCACAGACTGGAAGAGACGCAGAACAACTGACACACAGACGGCCATGAGGCTCCTTGGTGTATCGCTTCCCGGAATGCGCGCGTTCAGTTCCCTCTTTCTTTTTTCCCAAGACGTCTGTGGGTGATTGATAGTCACGATAGCCGAGTAGAACTCCAAGCTTCGTTTTGTTTCGTCCGGGTGTTTCTGCAAGTTGCCTTGGCTCTTATCACCGTCGCAATCTGATGGAAAATGAAAAGTATCGATAACTTCGTTTGCCAGTTTCGGTAGATGTGTCGGTATGTATTGCCGAACGTTTCTACTGTGTTTCGACTCTGCCTGAAATATACACCATCGTCGCCGTCGTCCCTGGAAGCCACCTTGCAACATGTTGTCGATGCCTTGGTGTAGCGTACGATCCCCACCCACCCCCCCTACCAAATCTGTTTCGCCTTGTCTCCCCCTCTGTAGCATGTGTATGCCCAAGAAGTCTCATACTCATCCCAACTCTTCTTGTGTATAGCGTGTAGCTGTATAACAACCAACTGCAGTGTCATCGTGAACCCTCCATTGCAACGAGCGATCAACAAACCCCGTGACGATCAACAACAACAACAACTCACATAACCCCAACCCCTTCCTTTCCTATAACAAAATACCGCTGGAAGGAAAGACCGGTGAGCCCGGGGAATAATACCGTGAGGTATTACTGAAATGGCGGTATCATGCAAGGGTACATAACACAAAATGTGCTGCTCTTTAGTTAGCACGCAGTAGTGCATATATGCAATGCGACATTAGCAGGCCCGTCTTCAACAAATCCCAACAGCAATAAAAAAAGCAAAAGGGAAGGGAAACGGGCAAAAAAGAAAGAATAAAAAGCAACACTGAAGAGACTGATCGAAAACGGCAATTGCTCTGAGCTTGCTTGTGCTGAAAACGGAACCCCTGTAGATATCGTGATGTGATGGTTCACCAGAAGTCTGAGCGCGACGATGAGGCTACTAAAAAAGATGGAAGGGGAAGAAGCGAAACTGAGCGCAAGAATGGACACGGACGCAAAACACGTGTGGCCCCTGTCCTGTCGCGATATCCAGCAACCACGGAGATTCACAACAGGGCCGGCTGGGAAGGTGAGGTAAGAATAGGGATCGCACAACCAAAACACCGTGTCAAGTGTTATTGTCAAAGTTCTCGGCGCCTAGATGTCCGCCAGTGGAGTCGTGCTGCGGAGAAAAACCTGATAGTCAAACTGAACACACTACTGGTAGCAGATTCCGGGCCTCTTTTGATTTATTACGTACGAAGGGATTATTCGTGTCCTATAACCCAAGCAAAGCTGTTGGTTCCTAATAGACTGATGGGTTGCTCGTCGTACTGCGTCAGAAGTCGTCAGCATGGAAGATTTCTGACATGTCTTTGTCGAAGCCCTGCCATTCAACTTCACCTGCCACATCAGGAAAGCAAAAAGGCTTGTTCTCTGGGCGAAAAAGGGAAGAAAAAAAAAGAGCCTTTTCCTCTCCGCAAAGTTAGCGCGTCGTCGATGAAGCACGCCGTCCAATGCCCTCTGCTCCACACCTGACCGGATCCGAGAACGGGCGCTGCTCGCTAGCTTAGGGTCAACGGCCGATATTGCGGGATGGGGTGCGCTAACGATGTTCGGCTCATGGTCCGACAACGTTGGCCTTGTGGACGCCGAGAAGCCAGGGGGTGGCACCGCACGCACGGAACCCTCTCTTCCCACTTCCGTACACCCTTGAGGCCCTTGAGGAGAAAGAGAAGAGGGGTCCATCTGAGACCGGAGAACCCCATGTGAAAACATGTGAGCCAGGATGTCCCGATCGTAGATTGATTACGATGAAATTGCGTAACGGCTTGTTTTGTCAATCCACTTGGTGATGTTTCCAAAGATCAGCAAGAACTCCAGTTCTCGCGCTTCCCATCACTACCTATCTGTGGATATGGAGCCGATAGCGTGGTGTAGTATTGAAAAGGGGACCCGCGCTTTGACAGGTGGGGAGATGCATGGAGTTGGGCCGAGACTCTCACTCGTTCGGTATCGCGGACATTTGCTGCCTCGTGAGGCTGCCTGTCGCGATGCTAGGACTGGAAAGACCGTCCGGTTCGTGTGGTATCCTGAGGTTTGTTATTGCAGGGCAATGGTCATTGGTTTCGGTCCGGTTCCGCAGCCCCGGGAAGGGAATGACCAGCCGGCTTTTGTCCGTCAGTGGTTGACGGGACAGAGGGCCAACCTGTTGCCGAACGTGGTGTAGCATCGTAGGTGACTATTCTGTGAGCTTGTAATGAAGAGCAGTCTGTGTGCGAGAATGGACGTTCGCCACGCTAAAGGGCCCGTAATAATCAACCAAGGCATTGTGACCTTGAAATGCGGATGGCACATCCGAACAAGGCCGCTTACCTGGCCAGGGGGTCCTGTTTCGATCTGGCGATGACCAAAGGAGATGGTCAACGGTCGATCATGAGCGGTTCCAGATCTGGTTTGGTACAGGCTATCATGATGGACAGCATGATAACGACATGCCGCCTCGTGCCTCCAATAAACCGGCATTAATTCTGAACGGAGCCGCAGCGAAGAATACATAGCAGGCCGGTTTGTTGTGCGTGCTCCTGAGTGGTGCCGTAGTCCTTTGTTGTTCCGCTTCCTGCGTCCCCTGTCTGGCAAGGGATGTCACAATCCGAACGGTTGGGTCCCCGGTTGCGGAAGTCTTTCCGTGTTGATGCCCTCCCGATGGTCAGCAAATCCTCCCGAGTACGGGTTCGTAGGAAAGCGGGGTGAAAGCCGGTTGACAAGAAAACTCTGAAGCGTGAAGGATCCAACTGGAGGGGCTGTTTTGATGATAGTGATTAACTGTCCATGATGCCAAGAGAGTTGGAAAAAAGGGTTGCAACTTTGGGAGTGATGAACGGTGGAAGATGAAACGTAAAAGCAGGAGATCATGTTAAGGTCGTTCTAAGAAAATACGAACCCGTCTGACTTAGCTTGAGCTTGTTACTAGCGGGGGCTTTGGAGTCCTCGAGGCTTGGAAGGAGCGATTTGATCAGAGACACCATGAATGGTGTAACACGTCAAGATGTGAAATCGAAGTCGGCTATACATTCTGTCTTGAACAATAATATGTCAACAACCGGCATGATTAAACTGTGCGGCTATTACAGATTACAATGCAGGGGCATGGTTATTGATTCGGGTTGGTCCCACAGAGAGTCCGGGGCGACTTAGAGGCAGACCAGATCAGTCGCTGGTCAACGTGGTATTCCTGTTACCTCCTCGACGCCTAAATCTCAGCACTGATGAGTCCTTTTCACCTTTGGCATCACATCATCACAGAAAGGTAAACAAGCTGTATATGTTGTCATGATTTGCATTTCCCAGGAGTTGATCCCAAACCAGAAATAACAAAACTCACTTGTCCCCCACACTGAATGAATGGCCGGGGTAGAGCCCATGTGCCAGAATCAAGATGCCAAAAGCGCCTCCCTCTTATCCTTCCATTGTTTCCTCCAGGTATCATTGTCTACTGTTGATCGACCAAGGAAAAAATGACGTGAGCATACACTCACCAGCCTCCACTTTGACATTGATCCGGTAAAACCATTTCCCATCCTCCTTTTGTTATGATTGTTATGCCCGACAGACCATGATGCTATTGACTTGAAAGAAATTGATGTTTATAGACGCCCGCGATGGTGATGGTGACGATGTCAAATCTTCTACCCCTGGGCGTCAACAAAGACATCATCTTGTGAGTCTTCCGTGTCAGCCCGCTTGGGGTTGGCAGGCAAGCTCTTCTTCAAATCGTCGTGGAAGTCAATTAGCGGCCCGTCCTTAGCCCTGTCGCCTGTCGCAGCCAGCATCGTCTGAATTTCTACTGTGCTGCCATGGTTGGGATCCAGTGGGGGCTTTTCGCCTTGACCTTGTTCCAACGAAACGCTGCTAGCTTTTGTAGAGATAGAATCTGCCGAAGTCTTTGTTGGTAGAGCCTGGACTGGTGCTCTGCTGGCATCGGTTGATGGTCCGTCACTGCCGAGATTGATGAGATTGCCGTCGTTGCTGTTGGCAGTCTGGGGGCGGGACTCAGAGAACGAGGCTCTTGGCGGTATCACGATCCTTTTTTCAAATTTTTGGCCCGGGATGATAGGATAAATGGCCATGATCTGGGCCGCCTGTCTCTCTGGTGTTTTGCCATCTCTGTACACAGTTAGCTCATGCTTTGAAATTGGCCAACGATGGTGTCCAACATTTGGGCATTGATAATCCACTCGAGATCTTCCTCGCCTTCCTCAGACCCGCCAGGACCGCCCCTAACTCTCCTGAAAAGCCTGGGGTGCCATTCAACACCCTCGTTTGCTCTCAAAGCAGCCTCTTCACGCTGGGTTTCCTCGATTTTTGTTTTTTCGTCGGTCGCCAGCTCGTGGTTGCGGTCTTTGACTGCTTGGGCAGTCTTAGCCCACAGCCTTTGCGATTCTCTTTCTTCTTGCTCCTCAAGCGGCCGGGTAAGAGGGGGGCTGTGCTTTGACTTCGTGGCATTGAAGAACATTTCCTTGTGGCCGGTCTGAAGAGTGTTAGTACAGTCCACCATCACTGCCCCAAAAGGACGTACCTTGACATCTCTGAGGAACATCTCCTCACTCCACAATCCGGAGAGTTCGTAAAGCACCTCGCCTGTTTCCTCGCTCCTCACTGTTCCACCAATAGCATTATATGTGCCGCTGACCCAGCCCTTGGTCTTGAATTCGATGTCGGCAACAAGGCCGGTCTCTGGACACCTCACATAACTGTGATCTCCCAGCTCATATTTCATTTTCCCAAAAAGGATACCCCTTGCGTACATATTCGGTTGGGTAAGGATGCTGAGAAATCGAATCGTGTTAGAAGATTGCGAAGCCACAGCGCTGCCAGAACACATGGGGCGATTCTTACTATCTTTCTCCCTTGGTAGGGTCCTTGCCGCGGTTTTGAAGGGTCAGGATGGCGATCCCTTCCATCATACTAGCCGCAGAGTTGCCCAAGAATTTGCTCCTGGGTTTCAGTGTCCCATCCACCCGAATGTGGTGACCAGGCACCATGTAAAAGTAGCTTGACTTAGGGGGATGGTGTGAAGTTTGCTCGGAAATGTAGTATGCTCTAGTGTTATCGGGGAAATCCCAATAGCATGAGAAAACCTCGCCGAGAATGGGATTTAGGGGCTTCTTGACACCACTAAAAAGAAGTTAACAAACGAACTTTGTTTGCCATTTGCGTTCCACAAGAAACTTACGGAGGGCGAATATGCCAGCCGCTCAGGTAGAACTTGACAACGCCTAGGAATCTTTCAACGGGGTCGTCGATCTGAGGAATCGGCAGCAGCATCTCGGGATGGCACATGAAGCTACATTGGTCGTTAGCTTTGATACCCCTTTCCCATTCTCCAGCTGCTCGGGCAAGCGTACTTTGTGATCCTTTCCAGCATACTACGGGGCTCCAAGATGAATGTAGGCAGAACGACTCTACTCAGATCGGCACCAGGTCTCAACTGGGATATGATGTGGGAAAGGACTGTCTATCGGCGTCAGCAGACGTCTACTACCGGCTAGTCCTCAAGTGGGTGACAGACCGTTGCCCTGATCGGGCTCGACTACGAGGGTATCATCTTCAATAGGGTCTGATCCGTCGGCAGAGGATCCTCGGCTGCCTACGAAGAAGAGGCATGTTAGCAAGAAATATAGACCATGCCATCCCAGATGTCTTATCCCTTGCCTCCCTTGGTGCTGCTGCCGGTGCGCTGGTGATGAACTTCAACTGGCCCGCCGTCTACATGATATTTGTGCTCAAAATAGGCCCATGACAGAGTGGAATCGCATGCGACTCACTGGCATTAGAGGTTGCCCTTCGGCGTCCAGAGACGATTCCGATGACCATATTCAGGATTTTTTTGTTTGCTTCCTAGAATCGGCCTCACCACAACTCGTGGTCTTTTCGACAAGGTCGACGGGCAAAAAATGTTGAGGAAAATAAATAAAAGTGGAGATCTAGAGAGCAGGATGCACGATGTGAAGTTCGGAAGGGCTGTCAGTATCTTGTAGTCGGCACGATATTGCTGCGCTTTCGTGTTGCGAAGCCAGGAGAGGGATGAATTCGGGTGCCTAGAGGCTTCGCAAGAGGAAGTTAAAAAAAAAATTACGTCGTTGATCTCGTTACAGGCAACACCAGGCTCTGGATGACGAGCGGGATTCGCAGCTGCCAGAACGACCGGGCGGGGCAGAGAGCTGGGTGGAGGGTCTGGACCAGGGGGAGCAATGACGTGGGGTCCTTGTCAACAGGCACCTTTTACATCATTTGTTGGGCAATAGATTTGATGGACATGAAAGACGTGCGGTGAGAGGCCAGCAAAGCAGAGCAAAGACTCATGTGCCCAAGGCCATGAGGGCCTTTTAAAGAGGGCAACTGGAGAGATGATTCCGGATACGTACTCTCCTTTGCGCCCTGACAACACCATAAAACACTTGTAAGTGTTTTTGTAAATGTCTTGGTCGAAGACTTTCGAAGAGATCCTTCTTCCATGCCATGCCTCCCCACGTGGTGGGGGTTCAGAGACGGATGAGGGGTTCAGTCCGACCCCGCAGGAAATCGCTGCTCTTTGTGCCACCGCACCGCCATGGCAGTTGTAGCGGCGGCATTCGAAGCAACATGTACCGGCGCAATCCTCAACGGGGACGATGAAGATCGAGGATCGTGGAGTTGAAGTGGATTCTATCAGGCCTACGGAATCGGGTAAGATCCGACTTTGCTGTAGTTTAACCCTAACCCTTTTAGAAACAGACGGTGTGTCATGTACGAACCTAAGCGCTGACATTTTTATACACAGACGACAAGGCTATTGTAAGCCTTCACTAGGTAATTTTGTGTGCATTAAACCAACGCTTGCATGTAGTATGGCATCAAAAGGCGTGTCTATAGACTATTGTTCTTGGAATCATTGCCAACTGTGCTGATTGATGGTCAGTTCTCATCGACAGCACCCGTCATTGAGGCTGTGGCATTTCCATACATGAACACAACGCCGATTGTGCAGCCCGGCACCCAGTGATTTTGACTACACTTGGTGGTCCACACTCATCCGACCATACCTACATACCGATGGCCCGGAAACTTAAAGTCCACGGCACAGCATGCTCCAGGCCCATAGGCTTACCTAGTCCAGAACTTGGGATGGTATTCTCGCCATATTGAAAATGAAGGATCATTGGTGCAGAGACAGTCGAGCAATTAGTGGCAAGATTTCCAAGAAAAAGGTCGATCGGCTGTCTCCAGGAGTCAATGTCAGTCCCATATTGTCTACCAAGGCACTCTTTTTTATCTTTTGAATTTCCAGACCCGCAGATCTGCATGGATAAACGGCCCCCAACGCCGTTTCAGGCGCGGGCACGCTAAAAGGCATTGATACCGCGACTTTGGCCCGGCAGCATGCCCGGTCCAGGACACAGGCACAGAAACCCCAAAATACCATCTCGTAAAAATCACGTTCAGCTGTACAGTAGATGCATCGTTACATCAGGGCTCAGATGGTAAGCCTATGCCAGAGCTGAAAATGCCTTACGGAATCCACGTTGCGTTCGTATCGTTGAAGTTGTTTATTAAAGGGAGCTAGCTAAGCGGGTGCTTGCTTGGCCGACGAAACAGCCGATGGATGCCCAAGTCACGAACGTGGAGACCGAAGGGGACCACCGCAGCAGGAAGACGGGCCTGTTCTTGACCCTGAAACATAGAGCCAGGTTCACCTCGAGATCTCCAGCAGGAGAAATGTGGCTGGGCTGGTCAAGACAAGACAAGACAAAGACAGGAAGAAGACGAGAGCGAGTAAGCACCTATTGCCCTCGTCATCACCAACCATCCCTCCTCAGTCAGTTGCTTGCTCTGTTGGCCAGCTCGCAACCTAGTAGCATGCGAGTCCGGACTTTGAGGCACACTTGCGAAGACACAGTCCAGGTGCATCCACTGCTGAGCGGCTGTCCCCCAGTTTAGGAAGTAATTCCCTTGCATCGCTGGCTGGTACCTCGCTGGGCAGCCCTGCCCCGCATTGCCCGCTAACATCAACCCTCGCAACAGCAACGTCTCCCGCACGTCCAGTTCATCCAACCACTACAACTTCGCTTTTGCTGTCTGGTCTTTCCCATTGACCATAAAAAAAAACCCCTCTCAAACCAATCTCCCCGATCTCGGTTGCCCAATCCGTCACCTCTGGGCTCGATCGAGTTACATGCCCACCCACGAAGCCCACACGAAAGGGCCCAGTTGGCAGCTCCACAATCCATTGTTGGGCTGCCCAGAGCATCAACGACGAGCACATGCCCACCTTCCGTTCCGGTCGTGGAAGCCAGCTTGCCAGTACGACCGGCGGTTTTCTGCTTACACGCAGCAGCAGCAGCAACAACGACAGGACGGCTTGAATTATCACAAGCACAATGACGGAGAACGAACCCCCCGCCATTTCGGTGCATGATGATGGCAAGGGATCAAAAAGGGGCCGAATCATGGGGAAGCTCTTTGGACGCGACCGAGATCGAGATCGAAAGGGGTCACAGGGTGCCGCTGATTCTGGTGACCTAAACGACTTCTTCCACGGTCCTGGCGACAAACTACAGGTCAGCCATGCGGCACCTCCCATGCTTGCCAAACTCGATACCAAGAGCATTTCGCGATACCCCAATGCGCTTCAAGTTCAGGGGACCG
This sequence comes from Triangularia setosa, assembly GCA_033296915.1. Taxonomy (NCBI): domain Eukaryota; kingdom Fungi; phylum Ascomycota; class Sordariomycetes; order Sordariales; family Podosporaceae; genus Triangularia; species Triangularia setosa. Next base: position 94,158 of record MU866091.1, on the reverse strand, counting down.
GGAACAATTCACAACAATCCCTTTCCATACGATCCCAAAATAGTAGTCCAAAGAAAAACAAGCCTAACAGAAAGGGATTGGTTCTTAGATTCGCAGAAACAGCCCCTGAAATTATGGGCGAGGGCGGTGACATCTGTGAAGTACCAACCATCGAGATCTCGAAACGTCGCAGAGCAAGGCCGCCACCTTCTCCGGTTCCTCCTCATCCTACCGATCTCGGCAACAGTCCAAGGCCGTCGTTTCTGGAAACTCAGGCAAGCCCGGGAACATTTAACCCGGCACCTTTGCGACGTACCCAGACCGGCTTCTCTACAACCTCAGATTCTCCCGACTCGGATATATCTGTTTCGAGGAATCCGTCCGCTCGGTTTCTGGCCAATCCATCGGTGGATCACGACGAGAGGCGGAGATCATTTATTGAAATCCAGCAGGCTGAAATGCGGGAGGCCGAAGGGCAGGCGTTTGTCAAAGCTGTTAGGGCTGCTTCTGGTGACAAGTCCAAGTGGGACGAAGGGCAGGCTGCACCATCTACACCACCGGAGCCAGAACCAGAATCGGCCATCACTGCGTCACCGGACTCAATTCAGACACCTCGGTTTCCACCACAACCGTCTCCAAATCCTCCCAGTTCAGCACCACCACCTATTCCTCCAAAAAGACAACGACCTCACCCATCACCAATTCCTCCTCCACCACCAGAGCATGCCCCACCCCCGTACACACCGACAATACCACAAACGAACTCGCCAGAGAGGCTAAAACACGCAGCGAGGCAGCATGCGCATAGTCCCGTATCTCTAGTCTCCGCGGCCTCGAGTTTCCATCATCCGTTTGCTACAAGGCAAGGAAGCAAATTGGGAGATCACGCCCTGCCCGTCACTCCGCTAATGGGGAGTTCAAGTTTTCAAGATGTGGTGACCGCAGCAGCAGATGATGCCATGAGCACATTTGTCGAGCGTACTCGTCACCTCTTTGAACTATTTCGACTACACGCAGAAAGTGTACGGCCGTTGCTCTCTTCTGCGCCGAACGAATTAGCCAGAGCGGCTCTCTGGTGGTTTCTGACTGGTAGAATGGCTCTTGAAAACGCCATCCGAGACCGCCCCTCGACTCCGGAATCTCAGATGAAGAATGAAATCTGTAAGCAACAGGCCTATACCGATTTAGCCAAGGGATACTGGCTATTAGAAGAGATCATGCCTGAAATTCTCAACAGCGGGCGAAGTCCGGTTGACAGGGAAGCCGAAGATGTGCGTGCTACTCTTACATCTAGCCTTCGGAAGCTCTCGGTGTCGATGAAACGAAATGGTTTCCTACCGCCCGAAGAACCGTTTCTACCACAGACTCTCGACCGGACTATTTGGCTGGAATACCCTCAACTGCCAGGCGACATCAAGTCTATGCTTTGGGGCTCGTCCAGTTTGGCTCTCTCACAAAGTCAGCTGGCCAGCTCCGGCATGAGCATCCTCGAAACTCTACCATTAGGCGATTCTTCCTCCGCATTCTGTTTTGGCCGGTTCCAAGTCAGTGTCTTCTTGATGGAGAAAGGGCGAGAATCACAGCGTATACATCTGCCATGTTTCATATCAATTGTCAGGCCTCAAACCCAGCCTGACATTCTCTTTGTGACTGCAAGCCAGAATGGGGCTGTTCAGCTCAGAATTTCTGGCAACAAGAGCACAGGACCGGTCTGGGAAGATGTTCGTTGGCGTTCAGACAGCTGCACATTGGAAGTTGGCATGCCACGGGGCTTTATTATTATGATACAATGCTCTCAACAAGCCTTTCAGACGCTGCGAAGCATGTACGAGTTCAGCAACAAGGTACATTCGTCTCTGTATCCAAAGCAAGACGAGGCCTGTGTGTTCCGCTCCACGCTCCGGTCTTTTCAGTATTTTGACAACGACCCGCAAGCCAGACAGTTTCCCAAAGAACCAGCACCGAACTGCGAGATTGCCATGTTTGAGCGGTTACTTAAAGAAGGCGCAGCAACTGGTCCTCGCGCATATCACAGAGGTTTCCGGATAGCAGTCATCACAGGCCCAAGGACCAAAACTCTCAGCGGCGTCAATCAGCTCTACAATCCTGAGACACCCATTCGGTTTGGATTCTTGCGCAGCGACAACAACGAGCCCTCACTTTCCCTTCGTTTTGAGAATGGCCGATTCAAAGGAAATATGGTCATGTCTTTTGCCGACGAAAAGGAAAGAGTCCGCATGCATACACTGCTCATCGGGACCGCATTGCACCGGGAGGAGTCCATCTTTTGTGAGTCTGCGCTTAAGGGAGCTTGGATTTCGGAGAGATTTGGCGACTCTCAAGATGGAGGGCTGATGGCGCTTTCCAATCTCAACTGGAACAAAATCAGGGTCATCAACCAGGACACCGACGGTGATCGGTCTGCTGGCTGCGTGCTCTCTGAGAAGCTGCGAGTTATCTTTGAGTTCAAGGACGGAACAATGACTGACCGGATCAATGTTGCGCCTGGGGAGCTTAAGTTGCGCCTCGACGTGCAGAACCCGAGTTGTATGATGGTTTTCCGTCAACCGCAGGTGGACATCACGCTCGCGGTGACAGAGGCGAATGTTTCTTCTGAAATGGCTCAGAGGCTGGCCAAGGCTCTGGATACCATCAAGCAAAGGCCGTCAATTAGGACGATCATGTTTCCAAAGATCGAAGACCTGCACACTTTTGAGACGGCCATCACTGGGTTCAAGGTGCTGTTTGATGGAATTGCCGCTACCTTTGCCATCTCGCGCCGACGAATGGTGGTGCCTATCCACAAGAAGTGGGAGGCCGGGGCTACTCGGATCCAGGTGGTGCAACAGGAGGGGATCACGCAGATTCTCGCTTTCTTCTCTGACTTTTCCCATGGACAATGCATGGGGTTCAGCTTGAAGGGAACAGATGTCTTTGAATCCTTTGGAAAGCAGGGGAAGGCCGGGCTCAAGATTGTGGACGCCAAATTTCCACTGCCGAAGCTGCTGCAGACTGGGATGGATGGAGCGCAGGACGCGGCGGATGCTGCATTTTTGTGCTTGGATCTGCCTGAGCTGCCGGGGGAGCATGATGATATCTCGATTGTGTTTGAGGATGAGGCTGGTAAGTTGATTCTTTTGTTGGGTGTTGGTGTTGTGCACGTTCATCTGCTAATGTTGTGATTTCGCAGAGCGTGATAAACTTGCTGCATGCTTGCCTGCACCAGTGAAGGGCGGCTCAAGGCTGATCCCAAAGATCAAGGGTTCGAAGGAGTAGTGGGATTTATGACGGCGGGGCGTTCAAAGAGAGAAAGAGAAGGGCCTGTCGTCACTGCAACACGATATACCCTCTAAATTTTATTAGTTAATGTTGTTAGCACGGATGGGACAGACAGGACAGGGCAACATAAATCAAGTGTCCTGGTTGGAATGGAACCGGAATTTTTGGGTGCATTATGTGGGGGGGGGGCAGAGGAGGACGGTCATCATACAGCGAGTTGAAGTTAGGTGTCTGGTAGTATTAAAACATGCAATTCTTTTTTGGAACGTTTGGTCGCTCAGTTCCCTTCTGCAAGTAACAACTGTTATATATTACATAAATGCAGGCTGTAAAAGAGAAACCGCCTGCAGGAAGACACACCCCAAGTCAGTCCAGCTTAACGCCCCAACTCCGTAAAGTTCGTGGCTGATGATTATTCGACCACTACTCAGTAGCCCCTCACAACCTTCTGACATCGACCGTATCGCCCGAAGATGTAACCTAATCGCCCAAAGAGTTTATCTAGTACCTCCTCCTCGTCGGCTCCGGGCTAGGCGATCTAGTAGGGCTCCTGCTTCTCGGCCTCGTCTTCAACCACTTCTTGGTGCTCAGCTCCAGCTCCCTCTCCAACTCCGGGCTCGGGTTCTTCCGATGGATAAAATTGCAAAAACCTCCCCTGACACAACCCTCTCCACTATTGAGTCTGCAGCAAGCCTCCCTGAAATCCGTCACAGGACTCAGCTCACAGTAGATGGGCCTGGCGGCGTACCACCGGCTGTTCAGATCGTCGCAGGCCTTTTGGGCGGAATCCTCGTACTTGAAGCGGGCGTAGACGTTGCCGATGAGGTGGTCGTTGTTGTTGTCACAGACGACGAGCTCCTCGATCTCGCCGTACTTGCACATCTCGCACCAAATGTCCTCGTAAAATGCGTCGAAGTGGTTCTGGAGCTGGGAGGGGTTCATGCGGTTTTTTGGGTCAAAGGCCGGGTTCTGGTAGAGGTTGGGCATGAGGATGGTCTGCGAGTAGGAGGGCTTGACGTGCTTGCGGGAGCAGCGGTCGCCGTGGCGGCAGGCGCCAATCTTGTAGTAGAAGGAGCAGTTGACTTTGTCTTGCTCAGTGCCGAAGATGGAGGCGAGGAAGTTGGCCATTTTGGCTGTGTTTATAAATACCGACTTATGTTGGGGGTCGTTTGCGCAGTAGATGATTTTCTGGGGGAAAATGGGCGAAAATCGATTCAGTCGGCTGAAAAAGCGATTTGTGATTCGCGACTGACACGGGAAAGTTTGGCGTTTGGCGTCGCAGTCAAGTGGAAAGGCGGACAAGGCGTGGAAAATTATCCACTTTGTTCAGCCTGGATTTGCCACATGTGGCGTTTGAGATTCAATTGGTTGACAAAGAATCTGGGGAACAAGGCTGAAAATTATGTGGCTGAAGCTTCTGGAAGCTCTGGGCCAAGCTCTGTTAAATGGACAGGGATCCGCTACCGATCGATCCTCCCCCTCATCCTGCTTGATGCAAGCTGCCCATCTCGAATCTGGAACTGACTTGGACCCTTGATTCAAGCTCTGACCGAAGCAATTGTTACTATACAATTTCTGGCAAGATCTCGAGCATCCGTTCAGCCGTCTGTTTGTCTGACAAAATCTTCAGCTTCCGCGCAATAATTGCCTCTCTCCCGAAGCTACACAGGTTCTTCCATGTTCACCCGGGCTTGCCAATTATGAATTATGGATTCCTCGGCATTCACTACACTCACAGCCACCGAGATCGTGCAGCATCGTGGGGGGGGGCTAGATAGTGGAAAATTGCCTCGTTGCCAACCTCCTGTTTCCAAACTTCCCCTCAGATAATCGGCAGCTATGTTCAGCATAGCCAATGATCAGAGTCAATGGCCAAGACAGCCTCCGCAATCCAGGTAAGACATGCCGCCATCACCGACTATCTTCTGCGAGGGGAAGCACACAGCATATCGGCCTATAGCGGCCATGAGTTACCCGAATGGCGGTGTCTGAGGGAGCTTCTGGATACACATAGCACCCCCCCAGCCTTCACGATTGTATGACAATTGACAACAACAACAACACCCCTTTTTTCCAAGTCTCTGTGCTGGCTCCGAGATGCAGAAAGGGGGTTCGCTTGCGCAGCGTCGGTCCACCTGTCTACCACCTGGCACGTGGTCGGTTGATAAATTGCGATGGGGAGGCAGGGGAGCCGACATTGCGCTGCGACGCCCAAGGAATTACCTGTTATTTCACGGCGCACGAGCCAGCTGGTAGATCAAAACAAAGGCATCATCGTTGTGGCTGTTCAAAACATTCTCTGAACGCTTCTCATCTGCTGACAGCTCGAAACGAATGGTTCCGGGTTGTCGGATCTGGATATGAAAAAAAAAAACAGGGACGGGAAAGCGGAAGCACGGGCTCGCCGGTGGGATGGCCAGTGTCTTCCCGTCGGCTCGAGGTGGGTTCGTAGTCGTGAGATTTTCGGCAGGGATCTGTACTTTTAGCGCCTACCCGAAGTGACGGGGCGGCCTCAGGGCCAAGGTCGACTTATGATGCAATGTGGTATCGAGCATCAAGCTGCAGATTCAAGAGACCTGTTGTCGTGCGACACAGCAGTTCGGGCGACGTACGCATTCATTAGATCACACCGAACAGGGCACAAACAAGAAACATTGCCATGCTCCCTGATCCAACGTTGGATTCTTGTAGGTAGGTACACTAGACGCCGTGTGTTCCGTCCCTCCACCCTCTGCCTTTGCCAAGGTTACGCGATAGCAGCTCGCGCACCCTAGTGCAAGAGCCGAAGAAGAAGCCACCTCTGCAACCCCTCAGCTGGGCTGGGAATCTTGAAAAAGGCTCTTGATGCAGGATTCGTAATTCGGAATTCACCAGCCAATTCGCGCTCTTCAAAGCCCACGATAGCTTGCCCTCTGGGGACTAGCCAAGACCCAATTGCACCACCAATCCCCGCAGGTCCCTTCTGACGTAGCACCGGATCTGTTGCTGATCTCCCCATCCCAGCTGGCCCATCCTTGCCAAGTCCCCACGCGGCTTTTGGACAGCTCCTCCACTCCCAGTTTGAGAGCCTCCACGCAAGGTTGTGGCTTCGCTGTGCTGCTGTTGCTCAATTTCATTTTCCCCTTCTTGTTTCTTTCCTCCTCGAGCAAAACTCTAAAGCCCCTTATTCGGTGGTTCGTAGACCCAACTTCTACGATTCCAGCCACATCTTTTTCTTCTCGTCCTGTTCTTGGATACCCATTAGTTGCTTTCATTCAGCCTTCTACTTGCACTAGCTATATCCCCGAGCTTGGTCGATTGTGCCGCATCCGCCGCCCACTGACGGAGCTTCCCCGGTTCTGTCCCCGGCAGCCAACCGACACGAGGCTCTCGGAATAACTGCCCGGGCCAACAAACATCACCTCTTCCCCGCCATTGAACCAATTGACCAGCACAAACGTGGCTGCTGAAGCAGCGTCTACGCAGAGACAACCATGGCGACTGCGGTAGCCGCCGCAGAGCTTAAGCAGCAAGGGGCCATCGAGGCTGCTCAGGACCCAGACAGCAATGTCAGCGCTGATGACGCTCAACAGAAGATCGTCGAGGAAAGTCGGCGAGCCGGTGTAACAGCCTTCACCTTCAACCCCGACGCCAGCCCAGAGGAGAAGAAGGCGCAAGCTCAAGCTGTACGTGTTATCCTTGGCAACGGGTCTCTTCATGCCTAACCAGTAGTTATACAACAGGCTATCCCAGAAGGTTTTCACCGAAGACCGGGTGGCGTCGCTATCGCAACGGATCTTGATACTGATAGCAAGTCTGTCATCGACCTCCCCGCACCCTCCAAGGCGGGCGCGCTCGAGGTGGTCAAGGCCGAAAATGGCAAGGTCATTGTCGGTGGCCAGGTGGAGGAGGAGGAGGAGGAGGACAACTGGTGGGAGAAGACTGGTTGGGAACCCAGATTTGGATGGCCTGCCGAGTCGAGTCTCGAGGGTGAGAGCATGCTCGACCATCAAACACTACTAGAGACACAAATTCCCGAGAAGTTCTTTGGAGGTATGCATCACCCCTTGTTACTGCCCCTTTGCCCGGCGAAACTGACTGACCTTTGCATAATCTAGACTGGTATCACAACGCTGCTGTTATTGCTTTTGCCTGCCTGTCCTCATGGTTGGTGGCTGTTCTTGGCGGCGGTCTCGGCTGGATATTCATCATTGGCGCAGCTTGCTCAACTTACTACCGCACCTCTCTCCGCCGCGTGCGCCGGAATTTCAGGGACGACATCACTCGTGAACTCGCACTGAAGAAGCTCGAAACCGATAATGAATCTGTCGAATGGATCAACTCTTTCTTGGTCAAGTTCTGGCCCATCTACCAGCCAGTTCTTGCCCAGACCGTCATCAGTTCGGTTGATCAAGTCCTCAGCAATGCGACGCCGGCCTTTTTGGACAGCTTGAAGCTCAAGACTTTTACCTTGGGCTCGAAGCCGCCGAGAATGGAACATGTGAAGACGTACCCCAAGGCCGACGATGATATTATTATTATGGACTGGATGTTCAGCTTCACACCCAACGATACCGCTGATATGACCGCTCGCCAGCTCAAGAACAAGCTGAACCCCAAGGTGGTCCTTGAGATCAGAATTGGAAAGGCCATGGTCAGCAAGGGCTTGGACGTTATTGTCGAGGATATGGCTTTCAGCGGTTTGATGCGACTCAAGATCAAGCTGCAGATTCCCTTCCCCCACGTCGAGAAGATCGAGATGTCCTTCCTCGAGAGACCTACCATTGACTACGTCTGCAAGCCTCTTGGTGGTGAGACATTCGGTTTCGACATCAACTTCATTCCCGGTTTGGAGACCTTCATTATGGAGCAAATCCACGGTACCCTCGCCCCGATGATGTATGCGCCCAACGTTTTCCCTATTGAAGTCGCCAAGATGCTCGCTGGTACTCCTGTCGACCAGGCTATCGGTGTTCTTGCAGTCACTCTTCACGGTGCTCAGGGTCTCAAGAATACCGACAAGTTCGCTGGTACCCCCGATCCTTATGTTCAGCTCTCTCTGAACAGGAGACAGGTGCTCGCCCAGACCAAGGTTATCAAGGAGAACGCCAGCCCCCGTTGGAACGAAACTCACTACCTCATCATTACTTCCTTCAACGATTCGCTCGACTTTGATATCTTTGACTTCAACGACTTCCGCAAGGACAAGAGGATTGCCCAGGTTTCTTTCCCTCTCGAGAATGTCGAGGAAGTTTGGGAGCACGAAAACGAAAGGTTGGAACTCACCAACGATGGCAAGGCAAGAGGCGTATTGTTCTCTGATATTCGATTCTTCCCTGTCTTGGAGCCTAAGAAGCTCGAGGACGGAAGTGTGGAGCCAGCTCCTGAGTCCAACCAGGGTATCTTGCGCTTCACGGTTGAACAGGCCAAGGAGCTTGACGGTGGCAAGAGCATCATCGGTCAACTCAACCCCTACGCGACGCTTACGTTGAATGGAAAGGCGGTCCATACTACCAAGAAGTTGAAGCGCACAAACAATCCTGTCTGGGGAGAAAATGGCTCCAAGGAATTCCTCATCACCGACAAGGCGCACGCCAAGCTTGGTGTTGTTATCAAGGATGACCGCGACATTGCCGGAGACCAGACTGTTGGAAACTACCAGATCAAGCTGGAAGACATGCTGGAACTTATGGAAAAGGGACAGGACTGGTACAATCTTGCGGGCGCAAAGACCGGTCGCGTCAAGATGCAGGCTCAGTGGAGACCGGTGGCAATCTCGGGTGTCGCAACTGGCAGCGGCGGCTACGTAACACCTGTTGGCGTTTTGCGCCTTCACTTCAAGCATGCCAGAGGGCTTCGTAACGTCGAGGCTCTTGGCAAGTCTGACCCATACGTGCGTGTGGTCATGTCGGGCATCGAAAAGGCCCGTACCGTCACCTTCAAGAACAACCTGAACCCCGACTGGGACGAGGTTCTCTACGTCCCCGTGCACTCGGCGAGAGAGCGCCTTCAGCTTGAGGTTATGGACTCTGAGAACGTGGGCAAGGATCGCAGCCTTGGTCTGACAGAGATTTCCTCTGGCGATTACATGATCCAGGGCGAGCTTGGCGAGTGGTTTGTTCATGACGAGAAGAAGGAGCATGAAGATGGCCTTCGGATTCACAACAAGGGCACACCCAAGGGTACCCTCACCTATACTGTCGCCTTTTACCCCACTCTTAACATCGCTGATCCCGAGGAAGAGGCCGAAAAAGAGAAGAAGGAAGCGGCGGAGGAGGAGAAGGAGGACGGAAAGGACTCCGAGGCCTCGTCTGCTAGAAAGTCTTTGGATGTTCCTCGTTCTACCGAGGCCGGCAAGTTTTCTGCTGACCTTAAGGAGCCAGCGACGCCTCTCACGCCCAAGACTCCTGGTACCCCCCTCTCGGCCACATTCTCCTCCCGGAAATCGCATGAGAACAGGGAGCCTCCCAAGGTCTTCCTTACGCCCCAGGAGCTGCTCAAGAAGGAGTCTGGTCTCATCATCTTCAAGCTCATGGAGGCTGACTTACCCAAGAGCCAGACCCGCATCGAGGTCTTTGTGGACGACATGGCATTCCCCTCGTATACCTCTTCGGTTGCCAAGAAGTCAAAGACTACGTTTGACGAAATTGGCGACTGCTTCATTCGTGAACTGGAGTTCTCCAAGTTGACCATCAAGGTGTCGGAGAAGACGGACAGCAAGGAGGGCAAAAAGGAACGAGTCCTGGCCCGTCTTACCGGAAATACTCTTGATACGCTCAAGCAATGCTTGGTAAGTGCTCTTCCAAAACGGAACAGTGCCTCTGCATTTTACTAACGTGAATAGAACAACCCAACGGTGCTCAAATTGAAGGACGAGGATGGCAATGTGTACTCGATCCAGGTCAGCCTCAAATACGTCCCGGTTCAGATGATACTCGACCCAAGCGAGAGTATCAATAACATGGGTAATCTCCGGGTTGACGTTCTCGATGCCCAGAACCTGCCGTCTGCCGACTCGAACGGCAAGAGTGATCCCTATTGCAAGTTCGAGCTCAACGGTGTGGAAGTCTTCAAGACTAAGACGGTCAAGAAGACGCTCAACCCTGAGTGGAAGGAATTCTTTACCATTCCCATCCCTTCACGGACGGCGGCCAAGTTCAAGGCGACTGTTTGGGATTGGGATTTTGCTGACAAGCCCGATTTCCTCGGTGCTGCCGACATTAACCTTGAGCAGCTCGAGCCATTCAGGGGTCAGCAGTTTACCTACACCTTGGACGGCAAGTCGGGCAGTCTGCGTCTCCGTCTGCTCTTCACGCCAGACTATGTCACCAGGACAAGACAGGGTACCTCTACCCTCACCGGCACCTTCTCCGTGCCAGGTAGAATTGTCACTGGCGTGGCAGGCGTGCCCCTCAAGGGCGGTGCTGCTGTGGGCCATGGTGTTGTCAAGGGTGCATCTTTCTTGAAGCGCGGTTTCCGTAGTGCCACTGGCAGAAAGGAGGATGACGACGAGTCGATTAGCTCGGCTGACATCCCCATCATCACTACCAATGGCCCCGACTCTGGGCCTGGCGGCGGGCTAAAGAGATCAGGTGGTCTCGCGTTCCCCGAAGTCATTCCCGAGGCACCACCAAGTCCTCCTGGCGACAAGACTGCAGGACCTGCCAACGGCGCCGGTGGTCTCTCGCTCCACCACACACGAACCAGGAGTGTAGGTGCCTCATCGGTGCACAGCGCCATCTATCCTGGAGCGTCTTCAGGTACCGCCACCTTCAACGTCCTTTCCGCTACGGGCTTCCCTCCGTCGGCGGATGTCTACGTCATCATCACGCAGACCAAGGATGGCAAGTCCAAGCAGGTCGGCAAAACCAAGCATCGCAAGTCGTCTAGTGGCACGATCAAATTCGATGAGACCTTCAAGATCCAATGCACTCCCGATGCGCAGTTCAAGGTAGAGGCCAAGGAGCACCACACCTTCGGTAGCGACGACCCGCTCGGTGAGACCATCTACTTTGTGGACGAGACCAACTCTGGTCAAGAGAAGCAGTTGTCGGTAGGATCTGGGTCCGTTTGGATCAAGAGCTCGTTTGTCCCGGCCGAGGAGAAGGGCCTGCCAGACAGCCCCAAATCTACGTCGGGAATTAGGAGGAGTTTCCTGAGCAAGAAGGATTTGAAGGTTCCGGGTTCTTCGGGCTCATGACTAGATGGCAGTCGCCGCAGGTTTTCATGGGGAAGGAGTAAGAAAGGGAAGGCAAAGGGGTAATTGATTAGGGTTTGGGATGGATGGCATTTATAGGCGTCTGAGGCGAGACGGGGGTTAATACTGTTACTACTGGGTTGGGAGTTTTTCAGTTGTTTGCGTCATGGTCATAGCATTGTTATTGTTAATCGTTGCTGAGTGATGGATGGTGGTGGTTTTATGATACCTGTATTCTTTTGCTTGTGCTATTCTCCTCAGTTGTCATTCGATCAGTTTGACTTTGTTGATTGCAATGACGAATTGAAAGATGTACTCCGTACTTGTTTTGGTCCACTGAATACTTTATCTCCAACATCGAATGGAAATCTGCCCCTTTTCTTGCTTCTGGAACCTCTCTCCGTGTCTTGGCAGGGGTAGTCTTTTGCGCTGCCGGCCGGGGATGGCTCCACTAAATTTTGACAGGTGGTTGAATTGGCCAATTCCATTTCCTGGGCGGTGGGGTCTGTGCGTCAGTGGTTTTGACAGGTCACGGAGGAGCGAACTGGCGCGTGCTATCGTTGGGGCGGGAACAAGACGACTCGACTTTTAACCTTTTTTTTTTTCTCCGGAGATAAATGCAACGCAGCAACTACTTTTGATTTTTGAGCGTTGGAGGAGAAACAGACAGGCAATGTCTTGACATGACGAAAGAAAATTGATTATTGCAAACTGTCTGGTTGGCAGTAACACGAAAAGGCAATCAACCTTGACGATCGAGCGAGCGAGCAAGACGAGTCGGTATTAGTCGACATATCACCGTCACCCTTCAACAAAACTACCGCAACGACGATTGTTTAAATCACCTCCCGAAAACAAACCCGCAAACCAACAAACCGCAGCCATGGACCAAGCCGACATCCCCGCCCTCCTGTCCCGGCTCGCCTCGGACGAGGACGCCGCCCGCAAGATGGCCGTCTTCAAGCTCCAGTCCAGCATCAACGACCCGGCCTTTGCCGACGTGTTTATCTCCTCGGGCGGGCTCGTCATACTCCGGCGACTGATCATGACCACCGGTGGCAACACGCTCGCCTACTCCCTCCAGTCACTTTCCCGCTTGCTAGAGGTCGACATGGGGTGGGATATCTTTGAGGGTGTTGGGGCAGGGGAGCTCGTGGAGAGGGTTGTCGAGCTGGTGGTGACGAATCCGCTGGTGAATATACTGAGGGGGGCGATGAGTATTTTGGTTGGGGTGGTGGGGCACCAACCTGGGCAACATGACAAGGGGCAAGGGGATGGTACAAAAGGGGGAGAGGGAGGAGTAGTGCCGGGGACGTTTGGGTTCCGGGCGTTGAAGCCGGCGGTGGCGGTGTACCCGCAGTTTTTCGAGCTGGTGATCCAGCAGTTGCAGAGCGCGGATCACGCGCTTTGTGCGAATGCGCTGGGGCTGATTAATGCGCTGATTAGGGATGCAGTGGCTAATGATGTTGCGAGTGGGACGGTTGCTTCAGGAACGAAGGGGGGTCCAAGTGGTGCGGGAGGGGGGGGCGGAGGGGAGGATTGGAGCAAGTTTATCAAGAGGTTGCAGGATTTGGGGTTGATCAAGGCCGTGTATAACTTGCTGCAGAGCTCGAGTTTGCAGGATTTGGCGCACCCGCTGTTGGAGTTTCAGGGGTTGACAAAGGTTTTGCTGAGGAAGTGGAGGGAGGTGAGGGTTGATCTTGAGAGGCCGGAGCATAGGCGGGCGTTGAAGGGGTTGCATTTGGCGAGCGCGCCGGACCGGAGGCATGTCAATGGGGTTGCGGGGGGTGTGGTGGTGCCGATTCCGCCGCAGGAGGATGGAAGTGGTGGTGCTGGGCAGTCGGCCACGATTACGACGAGGAAGAGTAGCAGGAAGCATAATCCGGAGAAGTGGAGGAGGTTGGGGTTTGAGACGGAGAGCCCTGCCGCGGAGTTTGAGACGGCGGGTTTCCTGGGGATGATGGACTTGACCGATTATGTGAGGAAGAATGAGGACGGGTTTCAGAAGTTGTTGCTGGAGCAGTCGACGCACCCGCTGAATGAGAGGTGTCCGGTTGCAAGAGCGAGTTTGGCGGTGACGATGATCTTGTATGATCACTTTGAGGTGGACAAGTCGGACTTGGAGGATATCAGGGGTTATTTGGCTCTGAATGATGGCAAGAATAACGACAGGTTGTTCAAGCCGCTGCTGCTTCAGTGGTCGAGGCTCCACACAGCGGGGCTGCATGCTTTCTTCCGTATGTGGAAGGCTACGGGTGCGCAGAGGGAGGATTTCGACAAGGTGGCGGAGTTGGTGAGGATACTCATCGAGCAAGTCATCGGCCAGGCTAGCAGAACTAAGGATGTGCTAGAGGTTGAGGACGATTTGCAAGAGTATGATGCTGGTCGGTTGAGGGAGTTACAGATGGAGCTGCTGGAGTTGTCCTTTGAGGACCAATGGGGCACGCATCTCTTCCAGGTACGCGAAGAGCTCAAGCACGAGGCGCTGTCTTTCGTCAAGGAGCAGCGCATCCGGTGTCTGCTGCAGGGCTCGTGGTTCACCAAGCCCATGTCTCGCAACAACAACGCCCATTCGAGAGAAAACAGTTACCAAAAGAGAAGGCTATACCAGCCGTGGCGGTATGCCAAGCTCTCGCACAACCGCCGCTATCTCCACTATGCCGACTTCCCTGAGCATCTCCCTTATGATCCCGGTCTTGAGGCTTTGACGGAAAAGATCGACCTGAGCACCATCAGCTCTGTCGTGTCAAACGTCTCTGCGCCCAATGATACTGAGCCGGTGGCGGACCCTGATGCTGTCGACAGCCCAGCTACAAACTCCACCACCTCACGGCATGGCGCAGCGGTTCACAAACCCACGACCAAGATCACGATCTACAGCTTCGTGGAGGATATCCCCAGCAGCAATCCAGAGAGTGTTGCTGGCAATAGCACAAGCGCAGCAGCAGCCACCTCGAACGGCGAAGCGAAGGAGCAGCCGATCTTGACATTGTTCCCTCTGAATCACAGCCTGGCGTCGGAGTGGCTGGATGGGTTGCTCATGCTGTTGAATCAGACGCCTATCACGGCGGAGACAAACAAGTTGGTGAGGCTGGTGAGTGAGTACGGACTGAAGATTCGGTTGCTGAATGTCAGGTTGGAGCAGATGTATGCTGGGCCGGTTCCAGGGGCGGGGGTGGTGCCTAGTCGGGAGAGGCTGGATGAGGATTATTATTATGAGATTTGATTTTTTTTTTTGTTTCTCGTCATTGTTGCGTTCATACTGAAGTGTGTGTGTTGGGGGGGGGGGTGTTTTAGTTTGGTTGGTTTGTTCATGTCATTGCATGCATTTCGTTGGTTTTATATACCCCTGGGTCATAACATTACCCCTTTTTTATTTTTGTGCTTTTTATTTCTGTCAGAGGATGTATACTTGGGCACGAGACAGTGCATTATTCTTGTTGTAGAGATGTCATAGCAAGACCTTGCTGAATCAAGAGTTGAGTTGTTTGTTACGGGTTGGTCATGTTGTGTCACGGGCTTTGATTATCTAGTGTGGGTCGAGCTGTGTCATCGTCGACTGTAGCAGCGTTTCAAAAAGCATATATTTGACCGTGATCTCGGAGTAAAGCTGCGAGGAAGCGATTTCCTCTTGCTCGTTCGTGCAAGTGTTCATACCTATTTCCTGCCTTTCCAGGCCAACTCATCCGGCTGAAATTTGATATCTAATCAACTCTATGAAGATACAATCTGTCGGCTCTCCAGATGCATATCTTACGTGTCTAGCTATATATTGATTTCATAACAAACCCCCTTTTGAAGGCTCGCCTGTCCACTGTCTTGATGAGGAGTTGGACCCAATGTTCTCAAATGGGAGCGTGGTGGCAATCCAGCACCTGCCAGGGTACCGGCGGACGTCGTTTGTCCATGTGTCGATTGCTTCATGTATTCACATACGAAACCCAACGCGTGTGAACCCGAACATGACGGAATGCCTGCTGCAAAGAATTGTTCAGTGAGAATATTGCCCGCCCGAATAATGAACTGGGCCAGCCAGGAGGCCACCCCGGAGGCCACCCCGGATCGGCGGCGAGGGCCAGGGGCTATGAGCATGCCGTCCTGATGAACGGGACTATCAGTGAACGAACGAAAAGCCGAGCAGCGTGTGTAAGAGGCATGGAAGCTGGACCTAGCATGGCAAAGCCTTCTCCCCTTTTTTCCCTCTTTAGCTTAGATTCGCTCACCGCAGCATGCTTCTATAGTAGTAGCCTTTGCCTCTGTAAGTCCTCGGTCGCGACACCTCAATGCTGTGGCAACGTTCGTAAGACCAACAAAAAGCTCTGCGATCTTTTACCGGCACTGTCAGAAGCTGCCTCGGTAACGTACGGCTGGAAATTCGGGACGTTCTCTGCCCCCAAGACAATCCCTCGAAAGGATCCGGCGGGAGGCCGACCCGTTTTTAACAAGAAGAATCCGGGGACGCCACATCGCAAACATAGCCTTCGCAGCAAGAACAAGCATGAGCAACTCCGAGTCTTCCATGACCAACACTTTACAAACCCCGCAGCCAGGAGATCATCTGCTAGAAGTATGTATACAGAAGCTTCTCGGCTCGCTTTGTAAACAGAACCCAGCTTTTCTGCTGCCTCTCAAGATGGCCAACCGAATGACCTCATAAACCAGACCCTCTCAAGTTTATCGGTTCGGCTGTCCTTTCGACGGCAAGCAGTCGACGCCACAGGAGGAGGTCGGCTTTGTTGGCCCAGGCGCTTTTGCCATTCAGGGATTTAATAAAAACACACAAGTTTAGGCGCAAGACATAATGTAAAGGTAGAAATTATTATTATTATTATTATTATTATTATTATTCCTACACCGTTCTACCCTTTCTTTTTAAAGAGTGCGCCGGACCTTCTGTTGCTATTTACATAGGAAAACCGTGCCGTGTAGGCCGGGTGAAAAACCTATATCGGAAAGTATAAGGAAAGATAAAGTTTTAAAAGCTTCCAGAGAGTTGCAAGATAAGAGAAAGGCCTTGTGTAAGGCCTTGAAGACTGATCGTCTTCGACTTTGGTTTCAGCCGCCCCTTCCTATTCCTCCTGTTCCTCCTCTTCCTCTTCCTCCTCGTCTACTCCCTCTTCGGGCTTTTCCAATTCTAATTTTCTCGCTAGACGATACTCCAGTAAACGGCCTAAATCTACAAGGCTAAGATCCCGGTGGGTGCGGATGATATTTTTTCGCCAGGTTCTAGGTCTCGGTGGTGTTGGGCACCATATACCCAGGTGTTCGACCGTCTCCCGTCCTTCTCCGCAGCTGCAATAAGGTGCGTGTACCCCTGGGACTTTTTGTTTGAACAGGAAGTCCCACAGACCTACTACTCCGGTACGGGCCTGCACTAATAGGGAGCTTTGGGCTTTGGTAAGGTTGCTGTGTTTCTTTAGTACCTGATCGGTGAATAGTAGGTCCGGTGGTTCTTCGTTTGCCATCCTTGGTGTCCGGCCCTCGGTTTCCCACGCTCGATATAGTGCTTCCCTCGCTGCCTCTGTTTCTTTTTCTCCCCTTGCTCCCCTTTTTGCATTTGGTTTTGGCTGACTCACTGGCCGATAGTTACGGCAGCTCTTTCGATAGCCGTAGGTTCTTGTGGATGTAGTGGTTTTGGCTGACTCACTGGCCGATAGTTACGGCAGCTCTTTCGATAGCCGTAGGTTCTTGTGGATGTAGTGGTTTTCGGCCTGGCCTGCGTCTCTGAAACCGTTTGTATATTCTATTGCAAGCCTCCTGTATCAGCGATCCTGACGGCCGTTCGGGTGCACCTACGCCTCGCCCAGTGTATAAACACCGGTTCTGTAGCCGGTTTTCGAAGTCTGCCAGTCTTTTGTTGAGGTATAGGTCCAGTGGTGGCACCCAGGCCTCAGTTTCGAGGTTTCTAATCGGCGTGGCTTTATATGCTCCTGCTATTATCCTGAGGTTCTTTGACTGGGCTTTTGCCAGGCTCCTCGCTGGGCCCTGTGGCTGGCCTTCAGCTGTGGTGGACTGGTGGTAGTTGCTAGCTCCGTATGCGATAGCGCTTCGAATACACTTGGTGTAGACCTCCCTGGCTCTGATCAGGCCTGGGCCCCAGGTTTTAGCAGCAATCCTGGGTAAGGCGAAGTCCTGAGTCTTCAGTTTTTCCAATACTTTGGTTTCGTGGGCTCTCCAGTTGAGTCTCCAGTCAAGCCATATACCTAGGAATCTGGCATGAAGCTTCGGTTTAACCTCTGTACTACCTTGTCCTCACCCTGGCCGGTTGGTTGTGTTAACTGCAGTGCTTCCATCCATTGTGTGTGGCCTTTGTTAAAGTGGATTAATTCGCTTTTTGTCGGGTTGAACTCCATGCCCTGAGTCCTTGCCCATTTTAAGCCGGTAGTCCAGGCTCTTTCCAGTTGTTTGCAGTTGATAGTAGAATGTTTTTCGAAGGCTAGCAGGTTTGTGTCGTTGGCGAAGTCTACTAGGCTTGTTTCTGTGTGTTTTTCTTTCAACTCTTTGTATAAGGAGGCGATATATAATATAAAGAGGACTGGCGAGAGTGGAGAGCCCTGTGGGACTCCCGCTCGGATCCTGGTTTCCTGAGCTTGTTGGCCGTCGAAGACGAGCGTGGCTTTTCGATCTGTTGGCCAGGCTTTTACCCAGTGGACTAGCCATTGTGAAAAGCCTTGATCTCGGAGGGTTGCAAGGAGCCGGGTATGGTTGACTCTGGCGAAAGCTCCCGTGAGATCCAGTTGTAATAACGATGCTGCGGCCCGTTGTCTCCAAGGTAGAAATTAGATAAAACAAATACGTGCCTTTTTGGCATGAGCTATTCACAGGTAGGTAGGATAAAAATGTTCCAAATCAATTTTATTCTTTGATTGGCTCAGTCGTTACTATGTTTTGGCGTCTTTCCAGCCCTTTTCTCCCAGGAATTCCATCATGTCATCAACAGTCCTCTTCCTCGATGACGGCAACCCCGTGACAGCTGCTTGGAAATGGTGACCAGTCACGAGCTCATGATCGTACAGACAGGGCCTTGTCGAGGTAGGGCCCGCCGTGGCCGGGACATGGTTCTCCGCATTCTTTGCAGACTGGGGGCAGCCGGGTGCTGCTCCTAACGATGAAGGGCGGGGAGCCGTGGGAGTGCACATGTTCTGCTGCTGGCTGGTGATGAGCAAGATTTGGAGGCAGTAGTCTTCTTCGAGGCACTTGAGTCTTTTGCGGAGGCTTGCGCTGTCGTTGCCGAGGTTGTTGAGCGTGGTGGTTTCAGAGGGGACAGTAGAGTAACCGTCGTTAAGGGGTGGGGCAGAGATGGGGATGGGCAGAGGGGATGGGCAGAGGGGATGGGGTTGAAAAGGTTGACGTTGGTATGGGCAAACGGTGCGGGCCCGGGGAAGGGATGGGGACGGCAGCTATCAGGTTCTCGACTGTGGTTTTTGGAAGGACGAGAAGGGGGGGAGGGGGTGGCATCCTCCAGGCGTCAGATCATCTCGCCTCCCTCTTCAACACAGACCTTTTTCTTGCTTGAGCAAAGCTTTTGTCGTTCAAGTTGCTTTTTTGGCTTGCTCGCGTTGCTTGGGGGCTTCCTCTCCGACGTTGGCAACGTATTTGCACTGTCTGGACCAATCTCTTGGTGTTCGCTGTTGAATTTATAGTTTTGGTTAAACAACTACTCCTTTTGGCGGCTAAATGTGTCGACGTTCAAGCACAAGTCCTTGATAACGGCTGGCGCTTGCGGGGGTGGAGGACGCAGCATCTTGTTGAGACGAGGGGATCAAGGGGGTGGTGAGGTTCAACCAGGGTAATGTCAAGGTTGGCCGACAACAAGCTGTTTGTGGATGTCCAAGCAGAAGAGAAGGAGTTGTCATCGGGAAGGGGGGAATACGAGGGGCCAAAGATCCTTAAATAAGGACATGCCTCTAAAGTAGGAGGGTCATTGACCAAACGACACTAGACTACTCAGCTCTGGGCAATCAGAATCTTGCAGGGTCTGCCTGTCTGGCTCTCTCTTCAAAGATTGTTTTGTCAGCATGCCAGTTGCGAAAAAGGCCGTTGGATGGGGCCATCTGGCAGCAAGATGCATTGGTCAGTAGGACGCAGTGCAGCAGATGCTTTGGTCGGACTGTCTCGGGTTGAACCATGTAGCCAGCATGCTCTACCACGCAGCTCGGCTTGTTGCTTTGGTGGTCAGCATCATTTTGTTCAATGAAAGAGGGCTACGATAGAGCGTGTGGTGGTTTCGTGTGAATCTGCTGCTTCTGGGTAGACATTTTCTCAGCAAACAGAAATACAAACGCAAGCAACAGACAGAGATTGGACTCCAATTCTCACAGAAGATGGCATACCAGACCTACACTCTGCCAATCAACTTCACGATAATCTTCATGCTCGTTCTCACTATTGTCTCTATCTGTAATGTGCTGTGGAGGGTGCTGCTCCCTGACCTCTTTGTTTAGAAAGCACAGATTTGATATGTAGAAGCATTTACTATAAGTATAAGAAAGAACCCCGCAAAGAGCGAGCTTATCCACTCCACCTCAACAAAGGCCGCACCTACTGGACCGAAGCACTGCACCTAACCCAGCTGGCCGGCCAGAGCGTTGCTGAAGTCCAACCGAGGTCGAATGCCAGATTCCTGGGCATATGGCTAGACTGGA
This sequence comes from Triangularia setosa, assembly GCA_033296915.1. NCBI lineage: Eukaryota > Fungi > Ascomycota > Sordariomycetes > Sordariales > Podosporaceae > Triangularia > Triangularia setosa. The sequence continues at coordinate 74,079 of MU866091.1, read as the reverse complement.
GACTCAACTGGAGAGCTCACGAGGCCAAGGTCGTTGACAAGTCAAAAACTCAGGACTATGCACTATCTAGAATAGCAACCAAAACCTGGGGCCCAAGCCTAATCAGGGCAAGGGAAGTCTACACCAAGTGCAGTAGAAGTGCCATAGCTTACGAAGCTACCAACTACCACACACCTACACCAACTGGAGGTCAACCACAAGATCTGGCAAAGAGGCTAGCAGAAATCCAAACAAAGAACCCCAGGATAGTAGCCGGGGCATATAAAGCCACGCCAATTAGGAACCTGGAGACAGAAACCTGTGTGCCACCCCTGGACGTATAGCTCAACAAAAGACTAGCAGACTGCGAATCCCGATTGCAGGAACAGACACTACAGAGTGGCAAGGGACCAGAGACGCCAAAATATTCCCCCGAACAAATGATTCAAGAAGCCTGCAATAGACTATACAGGCGTTTCCAGAAACGGAGACCAGGCCGAAGATCCATCCACCCACAAGAACCGACGGTTAGCGAGAGGGCAGCCACAACCATTAATCAGTGGGTTGCCCAAAATCAGGTCCGGGCAAGGAGCCAGGAGAAACCCTCGGCAGAAGACGCACTGTACCGGGCATGGGAAAACCGCTGGAGAAAACAGGCTGAAAGCCGAACAGCAAGGATGGCAGACGAGGGACCACCAGACCTTCTGTTTACAGACCGAAGCTTAAGAAAGCATCAGACACTAGCCAAGGCTCAGAGCTCTCTGCTGGTCCAGGCGCGCACAGGAGTTATAGGTCTGCGGGACTTCTTATTCCAGCAGCAGGTCCCTGGATCATCCACTCCGTACTGCGCTTGCGGGGAGGGCAGATCAACAATCGAGCACCTCGTTATATGGTGCCCAATACCACCGAAACCTAGAACCTGGCCAAGACCAAATATACAAACACACCGAGACCTCAGCTTTATACTTCAAGGCGGGAGGCCTCGGAACCAATGGCTATTGGAAAAGGCCCTGGGCTGGGTAACGGATTCAGGCCGCTTGGTGGAATCTATTATTATTATTATTATTCCTACACAGTTCTGCCCTTTTTGAAGAGTGCGCCGGACCTTCTATTGCTATTCACATGGAAAACCCGTGCCGTGTAGGCCGGGTGAAAACCCCATATCGGAAAGTATAAGGAAGGATAAAGTTTGAGAAACGCTTCCAGATAGTTGCAAAATCTTGGCGGAATATAAACTGGCAAGGAGACTGGAATTAGAGACTGAAGGGGTTATGGAAGAGGAGGGGGAAATGGCTGAATCCGAAGTCGAAGGCGATCAAGTCTTCGGGATCCATAGGGCCTTTTCTTATTCTGCAACCGTCTGATCCTGTTCCTAATCACTGTCTCCTATCCCACCGATATAGGGTTTCACCCGGCCTACCAGGCACGGTTTTCCCTATCTACCCAGCAGCAGAAAACCCGGCACACTCTTAGAACGGAGTATGAATAGCAATAAAAGTACAAGAAAGAAAAGGCCACAGCCATTGGTCCCCTGCCTGTTATTTTATTCGCCCCAGGGGTGATGGATGGCTGAATTGCCCAGGCAAGTAGGCAACCGGCAACGTGTAAGTTTGTAGCTGCAGGAGCAGGTGCTTGGGGTTAGTCGTCTCGTTTGCTTCTACTGAGGAGCCACAGAACCTACACAGATTCTCCATTTTGCCTCATCAATCCCACAGAAATGGAGTTCAAGATGGCTCTCGACCCATCCATAGCGTGGCAATTCATGAGGCTCTGTTCGAAGTGGATCATATAGGTGGTGAGGGTGGAGTCTGGGACCGTTGTCTAGGCTCATCACAGCGTGGATGATGGCTGTCGGTTGTGTCCATCACTCCATCTACCAGATGACGATGTACAATATCGCTCTCGTAGAGAGTCCTTTATGGATTGGAAATCAATGTTGACCGAGAAAAGGCCTGGGATGATCTCTCCCAACTTGTGTTCATCCTACCGTGAGTTTCGCCATCCGTGGGACTCACCCGCCGGCCTCGGGGTTATTCATGGTTTTCGGTGTTGCAGTGGCATCAGCACATATCCGCGCGCGCATAACTGATATTTGCGGCTCTAGCAGTCGGTAATCTCCCACCGACCGACTGGAACGACGGACACTAAAAGACTAGGGGAACTGGATTTTATCTTGGCTTGCATCAAATGCTTCTTTTCAGTGACAGGTCATCCCATGTGTTGGGCGGAATGGCACGGCTCTGCTAAATCGGTCTGTCTTTTGGGGATCATGGTATGTAGTGTGTCTTGTCTTTGATGTGCGTAAAACATGTGGTTTTGGCTCCGCTCCTGTGGTGGAGTTCGGGAGAAGTCGTATCTGATAGGGGTGGCTTCCGGTTTATCTTAATGTGTAATAAGGCTGGTGAAACTGGTGGAGAGTGAGGCTGGACCGTTTTGTGGGTGTCTGTCGTTCATAGTCCACTTCTGCTTGTTGGGACGACATGTGCTGACTGAGAGTGCCTTTGGGAAAATGAATTCATCTCGAACAATAAGAAGAATTGGTGCTGGAGGCCTGCGTGAATTTTTTTGGGAATAAAATACCGTTAATTAATGGAAATCAATACGGGCATCGCTTCCTTCCCCTGTTGGTGATAGGAAAATAGACGGGGAGTACCAGGTACTTCGAGGTGACGTAGACAGACGTTGGATTACAGGGCATGCAGCCCCCTGCAAAAAGGTACCGCGACCTTGCGTCGGTCTGATCTTTGACTGTTTCCCTTGAGAAATCCCGCGCTCTCTGATTGGATCCCGATTTCAAGATAAGAAGCCTATCTCTTGGCGTGCTCGGCACCCGCTTTCTCAGCTTCTTGGGACGCCACTTGCTGACAGGGGGATAGTCCGGGGTGGAGAGCAGGCCGCATGTCGCATGTTTCTTTTTGGGCAGGGGTTCCGACGACTCGAGCAGACTGGCGACACGTCCAATTTCACGATCCGGGGTGCAGTGCAGCATCAGGAAAAGAAGAACGAGCAGTCCAATGGTTCGTCCGTCCCCGTCCCCCCCCCCCCCCGAAAGCGGAACTTTGAGACAACCACCCTCAAGTTTTCAGCATCGAGCCACCTCTTTTGAGCAAAAACATATGATGTTTGCGCTGGCGGATATTCGGTCTGGCGCTGGTGCTGGCGCAGTAAAAGCCTGGAATCGTACGGTCATGTATCTGTAATAAGAGACCTCCACTAGGCTGGGGTTGTCCGTCGATGTCTTGGGACTTGGTTCAGTGGTTGTGTCGTCGACATGATGCTGTGGCTGTTTGGGGAATTGCTCGCCATGCTCGCCAAGTCTGTCTGCCCAGCACTCGTTACCCCCGAGCTTTATATAACAAAAAGCACATGCTGGCAGCCCTTAGCTTCCCGTTGTGCGTCGAGTCCCATCAGATCTCCTGTGTCGGATTGTCAGTGTTGCTATTCAGACCTCTCAGCTCCACACGTTGCGCAATGCGGTTGTGAGAGATGCGTGGAAGATCGGCGGAAGAAAGCGGGCCTGAAGATAAGAAAAGATCGTCGCCTGTGATTCGGTAGAAGCCAACCGATTGCCGGACGACGGATCGCTGTCACTGGCTCTTGTTCAGCGCCTTGAGCCCAGAAAACGCAAACGATTTGGTAACAGATTCCAGGGCCCACGCCTGCCCGAAAGTCTCCGTCCCCAGCCTCATCGGATTTCCATGTTCCCCAATATCAGATCCGCGCGCTAGCACTGGAGACATCAAACGGCTGCGATTGCTGCACCAAAGACATCAGGGATCATCAACACAGATAGCTTTCAGTCACACGAGCAAGGCGAACAACAGTTATAAGGTAGGACAATCCGGAAAGCTCGGTGAGAACAAGAGAGCCTCGCGATGCCTAGGCCCCATCATGCAAGTCGGTGCGGGATCGCTGCAGTGCACTCCTGGAGCGAAGACGCTGCAGCAGAAGCTTTTGCCAAGTTCGAGACAAGACAATCCAAGACAGGCAGAAACCGAAAAGGGTGCAATCCAAGACCTCAGCTCCTGGGGATCAGGAACACAATCCGATCTAGAGGCGAGCTATAGAATGGGGGGTTTTATACAATGATGACCAGAGCTTCCCTTTTTGTTGTACAGGCTATTCTCGGTGCTTCGAGGTCTCACCCCAAGCAACTTTGTGTCTCCGTTGATGACATGCTTCGTTTCCGTAGGGCGGAGTCAGCTGTAGAAAAGTGTCGTGTATGTATCCGCCGTGTATGACGGGCCCCATCGAAGGGGACCTGTGATCATCACCAAACCACTACCTCGGGATCAGTGTGTGTATGCAAGTCTCCAAACGTTCCCGCTCCCAAGAGGCTAATGGCCCGATGACCAAGAAAAGAAGGGATGCTTCTGTAATCTTGAGATGTGCTTCGAAAAAAAATTAATGAATGAAACGACAAAAAAAAAATTGCGCATTTTTCATTCTGATTACCGCCCTAGTAAACCAACCCTCGCCGTTCCTGCGGGTAGACAAGCGTGATGGAGGATGGGCAGGGGTCTCTTTTCCACCCACACCCGTCAGCAGATGGTCGTGTGCAGGTGTGTGGCGAACCCCCACTTAGCAGACAACATGCACCACACCCCCAGGAACCAAGAGCTGGGGCTGAGGCTGTGTGGGCTGTGGATGGATGCCAATTGCTGATGTCCATCATTTTACACATTTTACTAGCTGGCTAATGAAGCTCAGGCCATATCCGTTCGCCGCCGTATGTATGCCAATTGCCAATGGCTATCTGTTTAGCTGATAATGACCGCGAGGGATTATTCGTATATCGCGCGCACATCCTCTCTTGCAATACTTTTGACTTGATCTGCCAGCTCCGCGCTGCTAAGACGGTAGTGTGGCCTGTGGTGTTTTCAAGGAGGAAGCTGAGAGGGTGGTGGTACTTGGGTAGGCAAGAGATATCATACACAGTGTAAGCATGAGTTTGTCGACCAACAACCACTTTTCGCAGGATACAGACGGGAAGAGACTGGGGAGTTCAAAAGAAATATCTAGCAACGCTTTCAGACAACGGTATCGGCGTCGAACCAGTCAGGCTTGCGACAGCCCCGTCAGCGACTGGAGACTTTGCTGATTCTGGATAAGGTTGGTGTATGTAGGTACCTTACCTTGTACCTTGCCCGTGCTGAGAGTGGGAGCGGAGCGGGGGTCGTCCCACACCTTGGGCGCCACCGTACCCCGGTACGACAGGATTGCCTAGCTGCTTGCGGAAGCCCTGAGCGTGTCCCCGGGATGACCCCAGACGACTGGACTGGGCCTCTCGTCGAAGATGACCGTGGCCGCGCATGGTGGTGAACAGGCGGAACAGCTGCCATCAGGCAAGATATTTTCCCGCGTCTGGAGCCCACTAAATTTGGGAGGAACTGAAACTGATTCGGGAACGCTGCAGAGAGAGGGGACTGCGCTAGGCATATCCGGCGTGAAGCTGGACCCTCTGCCTTCCCAGTGGAAAGTGCCTGCCGCTGCCGGCCCCGGGTCCTGGCGCTGAATTGGCGTTCGTGCGTCAGAGGTTTCTTGCTGCTCCCCACTCTCTCCTAGATAGGCGTTGTGGGTGGGATGGGGGACGGTCGATGGATCCATTGCCGTAGTTTATATACGTAGGCTTTGTCCCACCCTCGTCCATTGTTTTTCGCTTTTCCCCCGTCTCAGACCAGACTTGTGTCGAAAAAACATATACCTACCGGCAGCCTTTCCTAACGGCTGCTCCTCCTCCTCCTCCTCCTCCTCCTTCTTCTCCTCCGCCTCTTTTCTCTTCTTTCTTCCTAGGTATCCATTCTTTAATCTGCCTATCACGACGACACGAGACGACCACACCCACCCACGTCCCTGATTACCGTTTCCACCCGGGCGCCCGCCCTGACCCGGCTCTAGCAGTCTTATTCACACAAGTCCGTAAAGGACTTGACACCTCGCCATGTCCGACTCAACTGTCGTCGAGGCCCCTCCGGCCGAGTCGACGCCGCTCAATTCCGGTACGTAGAGCCGCAGTCATCCAATGACTCCATCATCCATTCAATCGGGCCGGCTTGTGCCTCTCAGGGGCATTCAATAGCTAATAGGGGGTGCCAACAGCGGTCGATAACCTCAACCTCCCCTTCAATGCCGGCGACCAAGCTTATATCCTCGTGTCGGCCGGCATGGTTCTGCTGATGATTCCCGGCATCGCCTTCCTCTACTCTGGTCTCGCCCGCAGAAAGTCGGCCCTGTCGCAAATATGGGTCGTCATGATGTCGTTCAGTGTGATCGTTTTCCAATGGTACTTCTGGGGTTATTCATTGGCTCTCAGCCCAACTGCCACCAACGGCTTCATTGGCAATCTCGACAGATTTGGTCTCCGCGGCGCCTTGGGCGATGAGTCTCCAGGCTCTCCTCTCATTCCTGAGCTGCTGTACTCGTTTTACCAGGTGAGTTTTGTTTTGGTTTCCTCTTCACACGCAGATTGGGAAGCTGACAAAATGAAAAGATGCAATTCGCTGCTGTCACTGCTGCCCTCGTGATCGGAGCTACGGCCGAGCGTGGTCGCGTCATCCCCGGCATGGTCTTCACTTTCTTCTGGGCTACTCTCGTCTACTGCCCTCTTGCGTACTGGGCCTGGGGCGCCAATGGCTGGGCTTTCCAATGGGGTGTTTTCGACTATGCTGGTGGCGGTCCTGTTGAGATTGGCTCCGGTGTTTCGGCTTTGGCTTACTCCTGGGTGCTCGGTCGTCGTAACGAGAAGATGATGCTTAACTTCCGTCCTCACAACATCTCGCTCATCACTCTCGGCACCATTCTCCTCTGGTTCGGATGGCTCGGCTTCAATGGCGGCTCTGCTTTTGGCGCCAACCTCCGTGCTGCCATGGCCTGCTGGAACACCTGCTTGACTGCCATGTTTGCCGCCATGACTTGGTGCCTTCTCGATTTCCGCCTTGCCAAGAAGTGGTCGCTCGTCGGCTGGTGCTCTGGAACTATCTCTGGTCTTGTCGCTGCCACCCCTGCTTCCGGTGTTATCACTCCCTGGGCCAGTGTTGTGCTTGGTATCGTTACTGGCGTTGCTTGCAACTTTGGCACCAAGATCAAGTTTTATCTCCGCATTGATGACGCTCTCGACGTGTTCGCTGAACACGCCATTGGTGGTATCGTCGGTCTCATCTTCAACGCCTTCTTCGCTGCCGACTACATCATCGGCCTCGACGGTGTCAACATGGAGGTCCAGGGTGGTTTCCTCAACGGCAACTGGGCTCAGCTCTACAAGCAGATTGCCTACATCGTCGCCGCCAGCGCCTACACCTTCGTTGTGTCTGCTCTCATCGCCAAGGCCATCGACCTTATTCCCGGCCTTCACCTCCGTGCCTCCACCGAGGCTGAGCTTCTCGGTATGGATGATGACCAGCACGGTGAGTTTGCCTACGACTATGTCGAGGTTCGCCGTGATTACCTTGCCTGGACTCCTGCGGAGAAGGAGCAGAGGGCCGATGGCGATATTGTCGTTCCTCAACACGGCATCACCGGGCATCAGGAGATGGCCACCCGCTCCAGCGCCCCTCCCACACCCCCTTCAGAGCCCGCTACTGCTGTCGGGAAGGAGGAGAAGGTGTCTGGGTCCGCGACTGACTAGATTGTCACGACCTATCGTGTTACACTTTGTTTGAAAGCGTTGTTTCTTTTTTCTCTTGATATATGTATGGGGCGGGAATGGAAGGGAGGCACTGTGGAAAAAGCAGGCAGGCACCCTGGGAGGCATATAACGGCTTGCTTCCAAAGAAGAAGAAATTTTTTTTTCTGCCATGTCGTTTTGGATCATTTTTCTTTTTGATTTCATTTCATATTGTCCCTTGTTGTAAATCTTTTGATGAAAGGTTTGCGGGCATAACGTCGTTGTAAAATACCCCCTGAAAGCTAGCTTAGCGATATTTGATGTGTGAGATGGATGATGGATATGGTGTTTAATTTAAAGATATAACATTTACTTTCTTGATCACTTGTGATACGATTCATATGAGGCTTTTCGGGCCTCCAACCTGTTGCTGTTAAAGTGACTGTTACTACGTGAGACATGGTGAGACATGGTGAGACACATTCCATACAATAATACTATTTCAGGCCAGGAGAAGTCATGTCGAAATCTTCACTGACAGATGTATGTCTCTGTGCTGTCAGGGCCAGCATGTGAACAGCGAAATCGGACGCCTGAGACTGTCCTGACAATAAAATCTTGAACGGGCGGGCCGTCTCAAGGGGGCTAGAACGGTCCGTCGGAAGTCGGGACATTCACACTAAAAGAGCACAGGACATTTTGCCCAGACATGCAATGCTGTCTTATCAAGCTTTTTTTTTTTTTTGGTGTTTCTGCTTTCTAAGATCGGGACTAATAACCACACGGTCGGGGACGCCGAGTCAAGCAAGGGATAGGCATGCATCTACGTTCTTGGTGGAGGGTGCTGGGGGGCCGAAACCGATCGAGATAAGGAAGGCCATTCAGAATCGTTCATGGGTTACATTAGGAAAGCTTGAGAAATGGACCCTATTCGGGGAAAACGGGTGAGTTTTCTTATCTCTACCAAGTGTACCGCAAGGCTGGATTCGGTAGTTGGAAACAAGAGGGGCGGGTTACGTTCAGTAATGATGGGACGGGATAGGACGGGAGGAGGGGGGGTAGTGTGCGGGTGCTTATCTCTGTGGCACGGCTTGGGTAGGAGAACTAAGGATTGAGAGGAATGTACAACGTATGGGGGGGAAGGGAAATTGTCATGTGATTGAGGGCGTCTACTGGAAGAACGATGTCTCGGTTGGGTTATCGATCAATGTTTTCTCGCTGAAGAGAGAGGGTGTTCTTTATTTCTTCTAGAATATTTCGGTGGTGGGGTGAGTGGTGACAGGGTTCAAAGTTGATGGATGACGGACTTGGTTTTGATTAAAAGCCTTTTGATAGAGGGAGCGCCTTTGCGGGCGTTATGAGCTTGCTGGCTATTCTTCCCTTTTTTTTTTCTTTTTTTTTTCAAGACTATTTATCAAGCTTGGAACTTCACACTTTAGAATTAACACTGACAGAAAGCTTGAAAGCTTGAAACCTTGTACTTACAACTTATTTGCTTCCTAAAGATGAGATGAAGTTGGGTGTCAAGTGAGAATAAGAAACGATGGCGGGGCTGAAATTACGTACAAAGTATCCCGCCAAGACGGGAGCGAGCGGGTATGGCGCTGGTGGAGAATGAGAAACATTTCGAGTCCCAGCAGACGGGAGACAGTACGTAATGCCAAGATTGGCGTCATCGTCGGGTTTAAATTGAGGGAAAGAAAGACAAGGACAAAAAAGGGGTCCCTGGCGTGATGGGAAAGGGGAATGGGATTTCGGAGATTGTCGATGTTTGAGTGGGATCTGGGACTAAGATGTGGGTTGAGAGGGGGAAAGGCAAGATGAATGAAACCACAACTGTTTGTTGGAGGGGTCGATAACAGTGGTTGGGTACCTAACACAGTACTCCCAGCACCAACGAGGCAAAGGCGGCCAACAAACATGAGGATGTGAGATGGAATAGAGAGGAAAGCGCATCAGAAATTATGGTTGGTGGTCTTTTTGAGATCAGCAACGTTTCAAATGTGGATTAACACGTGCAGACATGGAACTCGGAAATAAGGCACAGCAGACTTGATGAACCTTCCACACAAACGCAAGGAACTGGCAGCCCCTGTCACCCCCTCACTCACAGCCTCATTGAAGACAACACCACCTCAACCACAAACCACACAACATCTTAGCCAGGAACCGAGCTGCTACTGCTGCTGTGCGACCCTTCCTTTTCTCGTTCCGCTCTCAATTTTTCTGACAATATCTCATATTACTATCATATTACCACACCACCTTGGTGAATATGAGTTTCTCTCAGTATTTCATACCGGACCGGAGCAACACACCACTCGTAGTAGCTCTCACAGCTTCCATCACCAGCATCACTCTTGTCATCCTCAACAGAGTTCTGTATCCTCCCCTGCCTAAGCTCCTCCGCTCCCCTCTCAAGACGGTACTGCCAACCTTGCCTAAAGATGAGCTCGAAAAGTTGGAATACAAACCCGACACTTTCCCTGGCGCCCGTGATGTCGAAACTCCCGTATGTTGCCCCCCTTTCCCCCGTCTTCCACAACCCAGATAACTAACCCTCCCCCAACCAAAAAAGTATGGCTCCATCCGCGTCTACGAATTCGGGCCCCTTACCGGCCCCAAAGTCCTCTTCGTCCACGGCATCTCCACCCCTTGCACAACCTTAACCAAGCTCGCCCTCTCCCTCGCCAACCACCCTTCCCACCCCTGCCGGGTACTCCTCTTTGACCTCTTCGGCCGCGGCTACTCTGACAACCCCGCCGACCTCCCCCACGACGCCCGGCTCTACGTCACCCAGATCCTCATCGCCCTCGCCTCCTCCCCCCTGCCCTGGACCGGCAGTGAAAACGCATTCAAGCTAATAGGCTACTCCCTCGGCGGCGGCATCGCGACCCACTTCGCCGTTTCTTTCCCTCATCTCATCCACGACTTGGTCCTCCTCGCCCCAGCGGGCATGATCCGCCCCGCCTCTTTTGGGACCTTGACCCGTAAGATCTTCACCAGCGGGATCCTCCCGCACGGGTTCATGCACCTCGCCACACGCCGCCGCCTCCGCAGACCTATCCGGTCCAGCACGAAAAAAGCAAAAGCCACGGCTAAGCTGCACGCCAAGGAGGGAAAACAAGACCCAGCATCCAAATTTGTCGAGGCAGAAACAGCCGACGACGCCGACTTGAACGGCGAGCCGCGGACGCAGCTGGAGAGGAAGGTGCAGAGGCAGGTCCAGCAGCAGCTGGGGATTCACGAGGGGTTTGTGGACGCTTTTATGGCCTGCCTGAAGGACGCGCCGCTGATGCAGCAGGAGGGGGCGTATGAGAAGCTGGCGCTGAGGGCGAAGGATGAGAGGGGGAAGACGACGGCGATTATACTGGGGGAGGAGGACGAGCTGGTGAATCCGGAGGAGTATAAGGAGGATTTGCTGCCGCTGCTGAGAGGGGGGGGTGTGGTTTGGGAGGTGGTAAAGGGTGGGCATGATTTTCCGATGACGTGGGCGGAGGAGGTGCTGGGGGTTGTTGACAGGGTTTGGGGGTGGGATTGATAAGTTCAGGGATCCTTTTGGGGATGTGAAGGAGGTAATGTTGAAGAGTGTAGCACAAAAGAGGGGCAATAAAAGGGTGCATATGATATGACTCGGAGGATATAACATGTCTGGAGCGGTGGTGGTTGGAGAGGCATGGCAGGCAGGGAGCATACACATTCACATGGGGCAGATGTACAAACACATAAAGTCGAAGTGTAGCACTGTCTTTCAGGACAAGCTACAACAGATAAGAGGCCACTACTCATGGCACTCTCAAGTTCTTTGACGATATTCCGTGGGGAAAAAAAATCTCAACTCTTCTCATTACTTCCTACCGGGTATAAAAACTCTCATCACACAACAAACCAACACAAAATATCAATGCTATAACGCCAGCCAATGCTTACCACGCCCCCCTTCTCAGCTATGAGCCTGCTGATGATGATCACCCTCCAAACCTTCATACCTCCCCTCCACGTTGGCTACCGCACTCTGCAGCGCACTCGTCAAATCCACATGAAACAACGGCCGATTGATCCCATGAACAGGCGCCACCACCGTCCGTCCACTGTGCAACTCTGGCGCTCCCTTCACAGTCGACATCCTCTTCTGGTGCAAATGATGAACCGTATCCTCAAAAGTGACCGTCGACTTCCTCGGCTGCTGCTGCTGCTGCTGCTGCTGCTGCTGTGCAGCCGCCTCACTGCCCGTCCCGACCTTCTTAGGATCATAATCATCATGATGGCCATAAGGATGAGGATGCTGCCTCCCACCTTCAACATCTATTCCCACAGCCGTCTGCCTCCTGCTCCTCGCAATCTCCTTCTCATTCACCTCCACCTCTGCAGCAGCAGCAGCGCTGTGAGGACCCCCAATCTCCGCCACAGAAAAGATACTCTTCCACCTCCTGTGTGGCCCATCCGGCACAACAGTCGGGTAGCCAAACCCAGCCGCCGCCAGCGCCCTCTTCGCCCACCGGTTGTTGATGCACGCAATATGCCAGTCGACAATATCCGGACTGGCATATCTATCAAGCTGATTCCTCACATCGATCAGCTGCTGCACCGAAGTGATATCAACATGGTTCACCGAGCTAAAATCCAAAATCACTGCCTTCAACGTCGGCAAGCTCACGTCCACCCCAATAATCCCCGCGTCGACCCCAGCTGCAGCCGCGGCTTTCATATCCCGCCTCGACGGGCCAGGCTCGTTCCAAGGACGATCGCCAGGCCGGTCGAAATGCGCCAGGTTCGTCCGTCGCGTGTGTGCAAATATGTACTCAACCAAGTGTTCCAAGCTGCTCCCGGCATTCGGGTAGCTGAACCCCTCCGCAAACCGGTAAATAAAGATGCCAGGATACGGATTATCCAGCTCAATCTCGGGGTTCGACCCATCAGCATGCGTAATAGGCAAGAAGATGTTGCGAGTCGGCGCCTCCTGCGAGCCGGTAAACGTGCCGTACCCGGGTACCGGCTGCTGTCTGTCGTTGCCGATAACACGATTTCCGAGCATGGACTGGACCTTGACGCGGCCCAAGAACCGGCCCTTGGATCTCAAAATCCGGAAGAGAAGCATGGCTGCTGAGAGCAGCACGGTGGTGTAGATGCCGTTTTCAATGCTCGAAAAGATGGTGACAAACACGCCAACGAAGAAGATCAAGACTTCAAACGGCGAGACAAGCCAGAACTGGTAAACGGTGTTGGGGGGGGTGATGAGGTCACCGACGGCGTGGATGATCACTGCCGACAGTGACGCGTTGGGTATGTAGTAAAAGACGGCCGGCAGGGCGTATATGGCGAGAAGAACCACAAAGGCTGTAATGACACCGGCAAACGGAGTCCTGACGCCAGCCTTCGACTTAATGGCAGTGCGACTGAAAGAGCCCGTTGCCGCGTATCCGCCGAGGAAGGGCCCCAGCATGTTTGTGATGCCAATGGCCACCATCTCTTGTGAAGGGTTGATTCTGTAGTTGTTGACCCGACCAAACGACTTTGAAATAGCAATGTGCTCGATGAGCAACACAACTACAGTGGCAGGCAAGTACCCCGCAAGGTTGCTTGCAATAGGGGTAGTGATAACCGGAACAGCCGCGTTTTGGAACCCTGAGTATACATTATTAGCACCCGACCGAACCTAGAACTTGACTTGTACGTACCTCTAGGGACGTCAAACAGAATCTTGAACTTCGCGGTACCCCTTGGCAAGCTCCTGTTGACCAGATAACTGATCAGAGTGTAGAGTACAATGACAAACACGACCCTCAGCGTCGACAAGAAGAAAGCGAGCTTCTGATGTTTCGGATAGTGTGTCCCAATCCACATACACACTCCCCTGATAAGGTAAAGCATGGCAAGCGCCGATAGCCCCATGGCAGCATCCATACTCGCAGACTTTAGGTTCTGGAGTATGTGAATAAACACGAGGTAGGTAGGATCGCGCGTTGAAAAGCCGCCGAGGCCCATCAGCGATGGAACTTGCCCGACAGCAATGCAGATGGCTGAGCCAGTCATGAATGCCGATAGAGAAGTGAGCGAGATGATGTCCACAATCCATCCACAGCGAATGAGTCCGACGAACACCACCACGGCACCGGCCAATAGTGCGAGGGCAGAGGCGATAACATGGCCGGGAACGTCGGGAAGGATAGTAGCCATGTCAGTCACAACAGCACCGGTGAGCTGAGACATGACGGCAACAGGCTGTAAACGTGTCAATAATCTAGCCCCAAGACGAGCTTTCGGATGCACCTACACCGATGGTGATGTCTTTGGAAGTGGCAAAAAACCAGTAGACAAGAACACCCATAAAGCTCGAATACAGACCGAACTGAACATCCAAGTTGGCCAGTCTAGCGTAAGCCATGCCTTGCGGGACGACAACAGCGCCGATAGTGATACCTATGACTCTGATTCAGTTACTACATTCAGCGAATGAGCATCGAGTTTCTTACCGGCAACCAGATCCCCAGCAAGCCATTGAAGGTTGTAGTAGCCGATCCAAGAGAGAAACGGAAAGAGAGATACCAAATACTGCCATATCTGGGGACCAGAGGGCGCCAGTTTCAAAAAGAACTCATCCACCCTGGGTGACTCCTCCACAAATGTCTGGTTTGGGTTGAAGTGAGCAGTTTCTCTTGGGTCGTTGGCGTGATGGTATGGATCTTTGGGCTGTAGCTGGATTCCCAGCAGCCGGGCCACCTTGTGGCCAACTCCAGATGTCATGGCTACACTGAGAGGTTTGGTGTCGGCTGTCCTTGAGGTGCCGTCAAACCATGGGCTGGTAAGTATTAGATGAGTCGAACAGCTGTACCGCCTCGAATCTTTGCCTCGACAACAGTATGAACGATACGACTCGAGGGTGTATCAAACTGGATATGAACCAAGTAAAGGATAAGATGCTGTCTAAGATGCAGAATGCGCCAGAATATGCAAACGATGCCGTAGGTGTGAGGATTACAGGTGAGGTCGGTGGAGATGCTGAGGAGAAGATGCTGCAAGATAGAGTATTTGTCAAACCGTGTAGATGGAGATGCGAATGCTGATCATTAGGTAACGCATCCACTTTCACCTTCCAAACAAGGCCGTCTGTCGATGTGTTATGGGCAACGAAACGAAAGAACGAGGCGCCAGGAGGCCAGCTCCAGGTCCCAACAACCTGGAAAATCAACAAGGAAGCCTCGATACATATCCTGGAGAGAAAGAGAGACGCCAGGCTGTCGACGTCGGGCCCGACATGTAGTAAAGAGGCGGGGGCTCGGGAGTGGTGGAAAGGTGGGCATCAAGTGGATGGCGCAATCGACGCCCTTGCCTATCACAGTCAATAAACCACCGCTGGCACCGCCATGTTCAAAACCCGAGTTCGCGAGTTCGAGTGGAACTTGGAAAGGGAAGATGCGACAGCCAAGATCATTTGCCGGCCGGTTGGGATGGCAATGATCAATAGATTGAAACTTTCCAACTCGGCCATGAGCATATCCTAGGTTGCACACCTCGAGACCCCACCGACAGGCTTCAGTTATTGACACCACTGGGTCAATAAATTGGCAAAGGAAGCACACTCATCACTGTATGTGACACGGGCGAAGGGCAGAAAGCCGGTAGGAGTAAGACAATCAAGAGCTCACTTGAGCATCATGTCAGCTGGCTGACAACACGGGACACCCATCTTTGATTTCCCACTCAAAAACACCGCATCGTGGGTGTCAGTTAGTTGTGAATGCCATGTTTCCAGCATGAATTCCGTGGGTGAACCCCACGCCCCTCGGCCTATCAAGTTGTTTGCGTGGCTGGCCCTGAGGGAGTCACCGTGTCTCGTGGAGGAAGAAAAGTATGGGGGTTGTCTTTGATGATGCAATGGGCACCAAAGTTGAGGTGCTTTGCCAAGGGTGAGCCCAAACCACCCAAACCCCGCGCTGGGATGCTGAGTCATCCTGCATCACCAGGAAAGAAAGCTGGGGGTGGTGTTCTCCCGTTGAAATGTATGGGATGTCAATGGAAGCCCTCGGGGGATTTGGAAGCTTCAAATCCGGTATCTTCCATAGCTTGGCAATGATGTTGTGAAGCTGTGCGGTTTGAGTTTGGTTTTGGCTGTTGATGGCAGGCAATCGTGCATGATGACCTGCAGATCTTGGCCCGTGTCTTGGCAACGTTTTCTGGGACGAAACATCAGAGGCCTTATCTAATCATCACTAGACACAAGATGTTGACTGCCAACTAGGTATCGTGTCATGAGCGGTCCGCTCATGTGCTTGTTGGCTTCGTCCTCAAGAGCAACATGCCATATTCGTGTTACTGTTCTGCTGGGGTCCCCAGACAGCTCAAATCAAGCCCTAGCAAGTTAGACTGCTGGCTGAAAGGCACAAGTGTATCTTCGCCCAAATGACAAAGTCATTCTCAAGATGAGACGGACAGACCATTAAAGGGTACGGCCGAGTCCATCAGCGCATAAACACTGCCAACTCAGGACCCCAGCTTCACAGAGCTGTCTCCATCTTGAACGAGGGCACGGAGCATTGTCACCCGGGCGTTAGGAAGTGAAGCGGGCTCCCAGGTGATCATCTTGGCAACCGTCAGCCGCTCCGGGCCGCAGCCGAACATCCACTCCGGGACCAATATCAGCGTGTGGAGATTCTCACCCGGCGGACGCCGTAACCTGTGATTCGAGTCAGTATGCTCTGTGAATTGTGTTGAATGGCTTCGACTCAGATCGGCAGGGGCGGGGTCGGAATCAGTGACCAATCCCGTATCGACGGCGATCCATTTTAGGAAACTCGAGCCTGACCAGGGAGTCGACAGAGGATGCAGAAATCCATGGAACCCAACTCCGGACGAAACAGTGTGATCTTCAAGTTGGTTCTTCTGGAATGTTTGGGACAAGGGATCCTGATCCACATGAAGGGCGACGTCCATGATGGGAAAGTGGTTGCCGAAATTGCAGACCCGAAAGAAGCTGCTCTGTGAAGGCATCCGCTGTTCTAGGGCCGCCGTTGCCGGGGAAAAGGTCCGGCTCAAGAAAATGGTTGTCTGGGCAAATTGATTCCAATTACGCTAACTATTTCCATATCGTCGGTACCCTCGGTCAATCACCGGCGGAACCGCGTGCAAATATTGTGTTGTAGAGTGCCATTTCTCCAAGAAGATGAGGGAATTTCTTCACATCTGTTGTGGTGTCAACTCCACAGACAGGAAACCCTCCTCGACATCTTCAGATCCGAAACAGACTCTGGTTGCCCACAGGTTTTTGCACCCTGGTGGAAACGTCGTGGAAATAGTGGAAACTGCTCCGGGGACCAGGGCTCCAAGGCCGGTATGTGGGGAATGCAACCCGAGGTTAGGGAACCGAGGAAGTTCGTTATCACAGCCACACGACAAAGATGGAAAACCGTTCTGCCAAGAAGGTCAAGGGTGGCCTGCTAGACGGTCACCCGTGAGCTATCGATCAATCATCCATGAGCAGATCCAGAAAGTCATCGTGAATAGCTCTCTCGAGTGTGGTGATAGGGGCTTCAACAGTGAGCCAACCTTCGTAAAAGAACAGACAATTGAACCAAGCCGAGCTGCAGATATGTTGCGTAATGAATAGAACGCGTTTTAATTGGTACAGCCCGACGTGACGTGGAACGCGAAATGAACACGCTGATGAAGCAAGGGGCGGTTGGTAGCCCCGGGTTTCGTGCAGACCAACCTCCGACTTGGAATGTTCCCCGCCCTTCAAACTTGATTTGGTGTTCCCCAAAAACCAACCACAACGGCGCCCGACCAGCTGCGGTCTAGTTTCTGTTGTTGTCGGCGTCACCAGCTTTGCGCATCGTGGTTCTTCAGCAACGTTAACCACTTATAAACCAACACTGAACACTTGCCATGACTCTTCGAGACTTGAAGCCAAAACCCATGGAGGGGTTACCGAGTCCTACCAAAGAGACCCGGACCCTGTCGCCGCTGGCGAGTCTCCAAGCAACGATGCAGCTCCACTCGCCTCCATCCCCCGGTTCACACAGGACTTTGAGGAGATTGCAATCGGCTCATAGCTTGGGTGCAAAGGTTGCCAGCCAGGGATCTCTGATTTCGCAGCAGAGGTTGCAACAGCAGCAGCAGCAGCAGCAGCAACATATTCAACAACATCCTCCCACCCAGCAGCAGCATGCTCGAATTCTCAATCCCCCGTTCATGCCTCCACGCAGACATGTAAACACCACCAATCGATCGCCACAACGAGGACGCGCCAACAGCGACGCACCCATCACAGTTCCTTCACCCCACACATTCGGAGCAGCCATGACAGCCACGAGACGTTCCGCCTTGAACAAGCGGTCCCCCGCCGCCGATGCCATGTCTCTCGACAAACTCCTGCGCGAAGGGCCCCCGAACGGGGATATTGAGGGCGCTTTGGAAAGCAGCCGGCTGAAGATTCTCGACCAGGGCATCAAGGCAGACAGCGATGGCATGGTAAGCTAATCACAGGTTTGATTTGAATGCCAGCTTACTGACTTTGAGCCATAGTCCTCTCTACGCATCTACGTATGGCTGATCTTGCTCAACGCGCCTGTTCTCGAGACCGATTCATACCTCGCGCTTATCCACCGCGGCGCGTCACCCGCTTACTCAAAAATCCGCAACGACACCTTCCGTACCCTTACAACGGATCCTCTCTTCCGACGTCGTGTGAGCGAGGCAAGCCTGATCCGCCTGCTCAACGCCATTGCCTGGAAACTCCATGACGCGCGCGCAGAACGCACTCGAGAGCCCAGCATATGTAGCAGTTCGCGTCAATCTCTCGACCAATCCAACAGCCGGCCAGGCACAGGCTATGGCAGCGGTTATGATTCCAATCCAACCTCGCCCATTGCGAAACATCGAGCCCGTGCTCTGACGCTTACAACGGAGGGATCTGAGGCAAGTATGCCTCTTGATCCAGGAACTTATGTCCAGGGAATGAATGTTCTGGCAGCGCCCTTCTTGTACGCGGCTCGCAGCGAGGCCGAGGCTTTCATTGCTTTCCACCAGCTCCTGACCAAGGAGCTTCCTGGCTACATTCGTGGTGCTATGGACGGAGTACACAAGGGACTGGCGTTGGTCGACAAGGTACTCTCCATCGTTGACCCCAAGCTTAGCCTGTATTTGCTGTCGAAGAACCTGACGGCTGAAATCTATGCCTTTCCCTCTGTTCTCACGCTCTGCGCCTGTACGCCCCCGCTTCCCGAAGTCCTTCGTCTCTGGGACTTTCTTTTTGCGTACGGCCCTCACCTTAACATCCTTTGCATTGTTGCACAGTTGGTAATGATTCGGACGAAAATCATGGAATCTCCGAGGTATGTCATTGTTGCCACTGTGTTGTTGGTATCCACAACTAATCTGAACAACTAGTCCAAACAAGCTTCTGAGGTCCTTCCCAGCTCTTCAAGCGGATCAGATCAAACGTACAACACTGGCCATTATCAAGATGATCCCCGATGATGTTTACTCTGATATCATTGCCCATGCCCGGTAGTCTGAACTGGAAGGGTGTATTGGGTCATTTATCTATACACACGATGACGCCCAAACCACCGCAGTGGGCAAACAGGATTCAATTGCTCAATCATTGCCCGCCATCTTATATCAAAGACAGGTTGGGGCCCATGATCCCACGGAAGATCGTCAACAAGCGTGCTCTCAGCCCATAGCTCAACGTCCTCTGCCATGAGTAGTGGCGTATCTGAGCTCTGAACCACCCACGACAAGCGTGCCAAGGTGGTCGTTCCCAAGTCGCCTGGACGGCTTGAGGCCCGTGCAGCGACTTTAGCCGCATGAACATTCATGGGATTTCGCCAAGTCGGTGGCCGACGGAAAACAGCACGGGAAGGACAGATCAACACCACCGTTTTGGAAGTAAAACGGAACAGACGGCACCGCACTTGACACGGACCGCGCCAAATATTGACGCCTATCGGCGTATTTGCCTAGTTGATTGATCGCCGAGTATCGACGCGTCATACCACGGAGCTCAACGAACCCGAAAGGGATATGCAGCGATGTGGGCGGCATTGTACTGTTTGAACGCGCTTCGCGCTTCACTGGCAGCGTCGCCGCAAGGCAGGAAAGAAAACATGACGGTGTACTGCACACACTCATAGCTATCCATTGCAGGTAAAAGCGATCGGGCAAGAGTAATAACCAACAAGATTGGGATATGTGAGAATCATACATAGAGGTGGCATGTACTCGCAAGGTTTTTTTTTTTTTTTGGACAGACAAGAAAAGGTATTTTGGTGCCGCAAAAGCGGATGTTGGACAGCAATATAAAGAGGTAGGAGGAAAGAAGATGGATGTTTGAATTGGGTGAGCTCTGAGTTGACAGAAATATTGCCCATTTATATCATAGAATGGGGAGCTTGGAGGAGATGGCCAGGAAGAAGCACTGGCTCCGTGTCTCATATATTGTTAGAGCACTTTGCAGGAAGAATAACAGTATATCGTTGTATTGTTAGCAACAGGTTTTGCTTCAACTTGCACCCTAGTATTGAATCGTATCTGCAGTAGTAAAACCAAACATATGCAGTTTACATCACACAAACCCACTGACACGACAAAGTGTGCTTCCTTTGAGCCTTTTTTCACCTGGTCTACCTCTTCTCTCCAACTGCTGTCCTTGTCTCTCTTCAGGTTTTGCTTGCCGAAGTGCCGAACGTGGCTTGCCACGACAGCTCGTTCGGACACGTTGTCTGTCGTCATGCGGCGATCTTGGAGTTGCATAGAGGGGGTTTGGTGCCCGTGGTTTGTTCGTAGTACGCTACCACAACATCAACTTAGATGCTCACATCGTGTGACTTTGAAGCAATCGCGAGGTGGCCATAGCACATCCAAAACGTTGCACGCAACCAAAGGCCGTTATGGTTTGTACCTTTCCATATTTCAACATTGCTCAACATTAATTACTACTGCCTTTCCTAAACCACAACGCTTTTGTACAAAAAAGCTCCATGTATATTGCACATGATGTGTTATGTACTTACTCCTCCCTCTCCCCTCTCATGCTGTATACAGATGTATATCCATCCATCCATCCCCATATGCTGCCATGGCTTTTTTCCAATCCCTTCCCCCCTCCCCTCCATCTGCCCCCTCTTTGACAATGTCTCATCATTCATTCCCCCTATCACCGTCCTTCCCCAGAGCCCTCCATTATTCTTTCGTTAAACCACTTGTCTTACGCCTGAACTCCCCCAGTTTTCCCAATATGCAAAAAATGCAAATGCAAAGAAAATAAGCTTTCCCACTAAGCAAACTACCCCAGACAACCTACGCAACCAACCCACACCAAAAAGAAGAAAAAAGCTTGAAACCCAAATCTTGGAGCGGGCAACGACTGCCGCCTCCATTATCCGTTGCTCGTGACCCATATCGTCGGAACACACCAACAAGAAAGTCGGATAGTTCCTCCCACACACCAGTAATGATCCAACCCTTCGGCATTTTCTTGGTCAGTCCCCCTTGGTAGCGTCTGAACGCCGAGACAAATCCACCTCTCTAGCGTTGGCATCATCCCTTGTGTCGAGAGCCAGCACAGCGCCAGTGTCTCGGAAATCTAAGCGTATCGTTCGATACCTTCTGTTATAAACACAACCTCCAGCCCATTGCTCTCAAGTTCTCAACCCTGTTTCTTTTTTTTTTTTTTTTTTTTTTTTTTGGCTAATTGGCCAAAACAACAATAACAGCAACAACAAACAAACAACAACCCCCTTTTTGGAAATCAAAAGATGCGCTTCATCTGGAGTTTGTGTCTTGCCGCTGGAGCCTTGGCAGGTAGTCAACAACAAGACCAAAAACATTTGGGACACACGCCAACGACACCCAAGAGCCAGCAATTCATGTCTTGCAAGAGAACATACGGCCCTGGGTGGGAGACATGCGGCAATGAGACAACAAGTCGGTTTTGTTACAGTTCGGAGCAGGGTCAGGTAGGATCATCATCCAGCAGTGTTGACGACCACAAGCCAAGCTAACAAAGAATAGTCCTGTTGTGCCGTTGATAACGGCTACTGCGAGCGAGGGACTTGGTGTGCGCCTGTGGCTGGGTATTGCTGTTTAGATGTAGGTTGAAATCATTGCTTCTTGTTCTCCAGCCCTGGGACAATTTTGCTGACTGATGTGTGTGTAATAGGGCGAGGATTTGGAGACTTGTGCGAGAAATGCCGGGTTTTAGTTGCCTGGGTCGGAGAGCAGCTATTTGCCGTCGCTGTAAAGGAGTGTGAGCTTGCTGGACGACAGAGAGGTTGTCGTTCGGGAGGCCCAGGTATCGGTGGCGAGGAGAAAGGACCAGTGGACATTGGCTGGGGTGGGGTTGGGTATTGGTGTGGTTGGGTTGTTTATGCTTTCTTGTTGAACGCTGATATCTTTGGCGGTAGGTTGAAACTGGTATTGAATTTTGGAACGGGATAGCGTGGCGGTGGGATAACTTATGGCATGCAACAGACGCATTGGGACCAGTGATGAATTTGTAAGCCATAGCGTAGGTGTTATTTCTCCGGAGAGCTCCACCACAGACGAGGCTAGTTAGAGCTGATAATGATTACAGTTTTTTAATATACAGCGCAGCCGTCCTGGGCAAGAGCAAAGGCATGCGAGAAGAAAGCTTGCATGGCTTTGTAGTGGAACAGAATGCCTCCCAACACAGCAATATGCCACAGGTTGTGGCTGCCGCCGCAGTAGTCAAACATTCCGGGGCACCAGCGCTCTGGCACCTTGCTGGCGTAGACGATGGCCCCGAGAAGATAGACGCCAATGGATTTGCCGATGGGGGTGTAGAACTCCATGGCAGCGGCGAAGCTGTGCGTGAGCGAGATCTGGAGGATGGGCAAAAACCCGGTGGCTCCGAGACCGCAGTAAAAGGCAACTCTAGCCCAAGCCATGTCCTGTCCGTTAAACTTGGGGTGCCACGGGAGAATAACGCCCCCGATGCCAAGGAGAGCGGTAGTGATCATGTAAGCATAGCGACTGACGGGGTCGCAGTAAAAGGCGGTGTACTCGGTGGTCATGATAGACGAGGCAATCAGGAGCGAGATACCAGTATAGTCGA
This sequence comes from Triangularia setosa, assembly GCA_033296915.1. Taxonomy (NCBI): domain Eukaryota; kingdom Fungi; phylum Ascomycota; class Sordariomycetes; order Sordariales; family Podosporaceae; genus Triangularia; species Triangularia setosa. The sequence goes on along the minus strand of MU866091.1, from coordinate 51,421 downwards.
CACAGGCGAACATGGAGATGAGGTCGACATCGGCAACCGAGTTCATCGTATGCCAGATGGTGCTGCAGACCAGACACTGGCAGGCGGCAAAGAAAAAGACGGCGGCAACCAAGATGTCGGCTTTGCTACTCAGGGAGAAGTTGGTGCTGGTGGGATAGAAGTAAAACGCCACAGCCAAAACAAGGACGAGGCCGATAGCGTGCGACCAGATATTGACGAGCTCGTTGGAGAAGCCAAATGCTGACCGCACACAAGCAAGCTTCGTTTCGGAAAATCGGTAGCCTTTCTTGATGTGCGGGTTGATCCTCCAGGGAATTGGCAAATCTTCGTAGTGAAGTAGGCCGTGTTCCCGAGCCCGAGTAATCGCTCGCTGTACGTGGTCCTCGAGCGATTCAGCAGCGCGAATCGCTCTTTCGATACCTCCGTCAACAACACGATGGGCCTCGTCCATGAGCACTTCGGCGGCATTGGCGAGGCCCTTTTCCCGGAACTTGGCGGCTTGGTTCTCCATATCCTCTAGCAGGTCGTCAAGCACCTCGATACCGATCTTTGCCTTTTCGTTGAGCGACTCTGCGGCAGCCAGGGCGTCTTGGTATCCTGACTCGAGGGTTTCCACCATGACATGGAGTTTTCTCCTTCCAGCCCCCATCATCTCTTCCGACACCTGCGAGCATCTTTCCTGGACCGCCTGCAGCGTGGAATAGGCGGCCGAAATACCGGAATCCAGACTGAGCTCGCCATAGCTCTCCCAATCCTCAAGCTTCTTCTCCAGATTTGTCAAGAAGAGGTCCAGCTTGAGCAGGAGACCCTCCTCCCCTTCCATAAACTGGTTGACCAGAGACTTTCTCCTTTGCTTGAAATGCGAAGGGCGGCGTTTTCGGAGGGCTGGTCGGTCCTGCGCCTGAGCCCCGGAGGACTGGCCAGCTTCCGAGGCATCTTCGCAGGCGCTGAAGGTAAACGGGGAGGGACACCCGATATTCGGAGAGACGTCCATCGTGAGCGGTGTTCAAAATTAAATTCTTCGGATAGACACCGCAGCACGGAATCCCGTGTGTAACTGGAGAGAGACGGAATGGTCACAACAACGAAGTCGGCTGTTGCTTCGGTTGTGGACTACGACGGCGAGTCGTGACCCGGCGCTTGTTCCGGAAAAAATCTGGGTGGAATAGGAGGTGCGGGAAGAGCGGTCGGCTTGCCACTTGCGCCGATCGAGACCCTGAAAGTTGGAATTGGGATGCGCTCGTGTCGTACAAGAAAGGGGTAAAATATGCAGTGGGCCAGAGCGAACAAGATGCGAGGAATCAAATGGATCTTGTAGAGTCAATAAACCCGCTATCTTGTAATCTCCTGGACTTCTTGCAGATGGAAGAAGGATAAGATGGCTTTAAGAACGCATACAAAACAGGTACAAGTAAAGCAAAGAGGGGCCCGGGTGGTTTATGTGTGGGCTTTGCGGGCCATCATGCTTGCCAAAGGAGGTCAGAGTGGAGATTCACCGTGTTTACCAAGCCCAAACGGGCCCAAATTCCGCTGCAAAGACCGCTAGAGGCCTACCACCCGCAGCGCCCAGCGTCTTCCCACAGCGCCCATGGGGCCAATTGAATGCCGTCATCGCACCCACGCTCCCCCACTTTTGATACCAAGACCCTGTGGTTGCGACTTGTGATGCCTCTTTCACCGAGGCAAACCTTTCCTCTGGGCTCCCAAAAACGAACAAAAAGACGACCCTGAGAGGCACCGATATCTCCACGAATAACGTCACTGGCAGTTGGCACTCTGGGGCCGTCTTGACATAATCTACCCCGCATGGAGTAGCAATCGACGACGTGCATCGACAAGCCGCTGACTGACTTTTTGCAGAGTCGTTCGCGACCGTTTTTATTTGGCTTCCGCTGCCCCGTGGTGATCTCATCGCCAACCATCCATTGCTCGCAGCAGCTTTCATCATCTGCCAGCTCACGTGGTCGCCCTACACCACCACCGTCTCCAACCACTCTTTCAGCGAACTCCCGCCTCATTGTGTTCGCGACCCACGTGGCTGGACATCCATCATGACAGCCGATCCGCAACCACAAGTCGTGGGCGTTACCCATCCTACGCTAGTCCAAGCTCTGGAAACATCCAAAGCAGCTCGAGAGCAGGCCCAAGGCCTGGTAAAACTCATTGCCGATGCCCAAACTGCAATTGCCGATGGAACTGGCACCAAAGCAGACTTCAAGCTCCCAATACAAAAGGCGAAGAAGCCTTTCTGGACCAACCTCGCCGTTCTTCGCGGCCAACATCGGCGGGCTCACTTCAAGGCGCGCGAGACAAAGGCCTTGACGGCAGAAGCAAGACAGGAGGTAGACTCGCTCCACTTATCATTACAGAATCTGCGTTACGAAGAGCGGTATCTCCAGCTGGAAATTGCTGCTTGTGAGGGGTTCGAGTAAGTCTTGTCAAGCCTTCCCCAGCCGGCTCCAAATATGATGCTAACGTTGCTTGTATGACAGCCATACCTACCAACTCCTCCCACTAATCCCCGCCGAAGAGTTCCTTGCCCAGCACCCCGAGCACGCCGAGTCCGACGAGAACACCTTGATGATCGCCCGCATCAATCATGAGCGCGCCGAGCGTGAAGCCCTCGAGCAGCAACGCCTCGAGTTGCAGAGGAAAAAAACCAAGCTGACCTCGGAGAACAAGAAACGTAGAGAGGATCTCGCGAATCTGGATCAGCAAATGGAGAAATTCATCGATGCAAGTCTTTCTTTTTTTTCATTCTATTTTCTTTGGTCAAAATAGAGGCGGTCTTTCTGGCGAAACATAAGAGATGGATGAGAAGAAGATTATTGGGAACGATGATGCTAACTACTCGACTTTTTGTTGGAACAAACAGGCCGCGAAGCCGATCCAGAAGATGCTCGAGAAAGATGTCTAGATTGACAAGGTCTTTTTGGATGTCGGAACGTCAGCGTTGGAATTAGAGATAGCCAATGAGAAGAGAATCCTTTCGGAGACCACTCGGAAAGCGTCTCGTGGGTCTTCTCAGCAGACGGAAGAGCGAGTTTTTTCTGAAAGAGTATCTCAGGGGCCTGCTCAGGATGTTTCTCAGATGGCTTCCCAAAAGGATTTTTCAGGAGGAGGGCCAGGAGACGGGCGAGGCGTTCTCTAAAGGAGAGAAGGGGGCTTCTTCCTAGGAACAGGAGAAGGCTCTTTTAAGAGGCGAAGAGAAGGATATTTCTGAGGAAGTGGATGTGGCTTCCAATGAAAGGTAGAGGTTACTCGACGAGGGAGGGGGCTTTCGTTTTTTCGCAAGAACGACCCAGACTATCGACTCCGCTAATAACAAGCGAGGAAACTCACGAACATATCCGAAGCAGTAGGGTCATGAAAAAAGGGCTGGCGGAGTTGGGAGTTTATGGCTACAAGAGGCGATTAGCCTTTCGCAGCGATTGTTGTTCTCTTTGGTTGTCACAGTTGGTCGGTCATTTTCATTATGATGGAGAGCTTCAGGTTAGCGCCCTTTCCTTACCTGCACCCCGAAGCTCACAATGAAGTGTGTCAACTGAAAACTCGATCCAGGACATACATAGATGCCCAACAAACCAGTTAGCATAAGTTCGATAGCTTGGTTGAGAAAACGGCGTTGGTGGAGTTTGTATCGGGGAAGAAGAACTCTAGAGTAATGTTTATCTAGCTAATAATACCAGCTCGATTCAAGAGCAAAGGGAAAACCCTTCCGCAACAAACGTTTCAGCGTGGTCCACCTGTGCCCGCCGACACCCACTCAGCCCAGTAAGGCTGATCGAGATCTACATTTTGCCGTCGTATCCGCGACCCAGGACCTGGAAAAACTCCATCAAGTTCAACGGTCGACGGCGTCCCAAGAATTTGAAAGGTGGGAAAGGGGAAGAAGGGCGGAGCAAGACAAGGCGGAGACACTTCATCTCGCCTATCTTTCGCTCAGCCTTGTCGGATGGGCCGGATGTTGATGGGGTTCTTCCAAGCTCCATACACCGCTCTTGGTGCCCACGGGCCAAGAGAAACCCATTGAGGAAGGACATGCTTTGTTTGTGGGATAAGAAAAGATAGCAAAGAAGAAAGTACAGAGGCAAGGAGGAAAAAAAAAACCGAGTGTGCAACATGCCGAGGACTATGGAATAAAAAGCAAGGCAAGGCAGAGGATGACACAAGAGCCTTTCAGGGAGTTGTCCACAACTCAGCCTATCAAGTGGGAAATTTTATTGTGCGTTGGGCAATTGACAAGGCTGTGCTAGCAATCGCTAGGAAAAGATCAAATTGGATACAAATTGCTATGGGATTCTTCTTGTTGTGCGGTCTCTCTCTCTCTCTCTCTCTCTCTCTCTCTCTCTCTTCTCGTACCGGTTACTGCTTGTAAAGTGGTGCTCTGCTTTTTGGTGTAGAGATTCTTTTTTTTGATAAAATTGAGAAGAGGTAGTGTAAGGTGCTGCGTATATTCGCTGCCAGAGGCTTTGCTTGGTAGTGACAACAAGTGGTTGCCTGCGCCATGCTGTGGCTGATGTCCCTTCTTTTTTCTCACTTCTCTCCGTCGGCATTAAACCAATGGAGCCACTACCCAAGCCTGTGGGTCTCTTTGCTGACCTGTGAGCTTGTGTACAGACTTTTTTCGTAAGAAAAAAAGTGTCAGTTATATGCCTGTTTGGGAACGCGGCGAAGTTTGATATTCCCCTTTCTTGTCAGCACTTGTCGTTTTTGCGCCTTTCTTAGCATCAGTCATCCCAGACAAATCCATAACCGAGAGCTTTTGCTGTAAGTGTACGAATAAGAGAGCAGAAGGAATTGATTGAATCCAGCTCGCTAGCAGAGATGTGTGAGGTTAATAGATTTCTCATGTTCACATGTGGCACACCAACGCCTCAGGAGGCAGCCTCGTGGCGCAAAAGGTTCGGTTCTTTTTATCTTTTTTGGGTGTAATATGATTTGTTCCTTTTGATAAGCCCAGAACCATGGCGATTTTGGGATTTCGATATTTGGAATCGGGAAAGAAGCGATATGATTTGCTCAAGCGATTACGATGAGAAAAGTTTCGTCCCCCCGTCGGCTGACTGATCGCTAACGCGGATGTCTAATCTCCAATTTCACTGGTTCATTGATAAAAGGGTCCCGGAGGATTGGTTTCATGGTTTCATGACTTTGATGGGGTTGATGAAGTGCTTACATGTAATACTGTGTGATGCGCAAGACCTGGGGACAGTTTATCTCCTGGTTCGTCGGATCAGGGTCCAGGGGTTCAATCGGGGATCGGGATCGCCCTCACATTGAGCTTTTGCAGGGTTCGGATTTCCTGTGAGAGGAAGAATTAAGTAGGCGCTCCATACCCTCGTTAACCTAGGTAGCTCTATCGCTTCAGAAAAGCTGACGAGATTGGCGCTGTCGTCTGATGATATACTTGGCTGAAGTACGGATTTGTGAGCTCAGCTAGCCTGAGATACTGCCTGAATCTGACTCCGAGATTGGAGTCAGCACATCAGATATTCTCACCAAGCGCATCATGCAAGTCTAGCAACTCCACAACTCCCGGTTGGAATCGCACATCATTCCGCCCATCCCACTCTCAAAGCACACGCCGCACGGCTAAATCAGTGAACACGCGTATGTTGTAAGATGTGCCGCGGGAATGGAGATATTTCAGCTCATGGGCCAGCCTAGTTCAAAAATGGAGATAATCTCAATCCCTCTGCGTGAAAATCGCGTCCACGACGCGGTTTCGTGTTGCTTGGTGGCCGCAAATCTCGCGTGATTTTTCCCATGAACCCCTGGATGTTGTAACCAGCTCTCAAATTGCTACCATCAGGGGGGTTTGATGGACGGACCAGACATTGCAGCCGGGCGGGAAGGAAAGGGTCCTGGCCTTTTCTGCAACCCTCCCATTGAACGCCTGGAAGCTTGTTCCTTCCGAGGTCGTCACACAATCCCAATCTCGAAGACAAGGTTATTGATACTGGAGAGTTCGGAATCGAGAACACGCTTCTTTATTGCTTCTCTGCCAGTGCCCAGCAGTTGCAAGACATGTTTCGAAACTCTTTCATCATGCAGGTGCGCTCAAAACCCGGTCGCACAGAGAGGAATGATCTGGGGAGCGGCTTCGGGGTCTGAAAAGACAACGCCTCTCCCGTTGGAACCGGCCCCACGAATCGGTGGGTGGACGGTTTCTAAGGCGACGATGAAAAGAGGAGGACCCGTTTCTAGTCTCCCCGGACCTGCAGCATGTCTGCAGCAGACTCCAAGACGCTTCGTTGTTCTGCTGTATCACCGCCTATATTGAACACACGGCGTGCTTGTGAGCTATGCATCTTCGTCTAAAGTACGGACGGCCTCAACGCGCCTGTGTCAAGTCAAGGCTCAGGCCAAGCTGCCATGAGCTGTCAGATTGATAACCCGAAAGAAGCTTTTTCTGGTTCCAGGATGGTTGTGATCGGAGTAGAGGATTGTCCGGGATACAGCAGCCCAGACCCGACCCAACGACTGGTTGAACCCCACAAGCGAAATGATTCTCTTTGATCACATCACGCATGGGTCGGCCGATTCCTTGCGGAATACGGTGATGTTTGAGCAACAAATGCTCACACCAGGAACAGCCTCAGGGTGCTATTATCAGTCGCTTTGAACTCAACCGCCTCGACGTCTTGTTCAGCATGGCAAAGTATGAGGTGATGTGATACATGCTCCACCACTGCCGGCGGCCGAAGCCGGTGAAGGGACAGCCATGGCCCGTTCCGGCAAGGATGTTAAGAAAAAAAAATACTTTTTGGCGCTTGCTAACCGGCCATTGAATCCATCACGCAGCTTAAAATTGGTCCAACGCTACGCTTGGCACGATGCGACATGGGCGAGGTGAGCGGATGAAGGGGCTTCGACTTTGGTGCCGAGGCCGAGCGAGAGGCCTCACAGGAAGCACGGTTTTGACTGTCCCGCAGGTACCAATGTATACAGATATAAAAAGTCTCAGTTAGCGACGTTCTCAGGCCGGAATTTCACCTTTTCTGTATGGGGATCCGCATCTCCATGTGAGCCGTGCCGAGACACCGGCACGTAGCCTGCTGCTGTGCTGCTCATGCTCTCTTACTGCTCGTCAGCTCACAGTGGGCTCCTCAAGCTATGCAGAACCACGGCGCCACCTTCGCATTTCTGGCCGTTACACTCTCGCTGCTAGTGAGGTGACTTGTGCGAGCATCGCGGGCCAATAGCAACATCGGAGAAGAGGAAACGCTTGAGCTGCCGTGCCCGCTTGAGAAAGCTCATCATAATTTCCACGAAGTGGCATCGGCCCACCAGCCAGTGACAGAGCCGAAGGGCCCAAGCTCCAAGTGGGTGTCAATGGCGACTGTTCAACGTGGGGATGTGGCTGGTAAGTACAGGGCGCTATCAGCATGGCATGGCAAGGCTGGCTCTTTGTTTTCCTCTTTGATGTTGACCGACTTGCCTTGCCGCAATTATTGATGAGTGAGCGGTGTACCTTTTTGTCCTCTTATCTGCTTGGTGGTAGTAGGTCCCCGAGTAAACGGTTCTCGAGGACCCCAAACGCCTCTTCTGGCGCAGGAAACGGCATGGTATGATGCGGGTCATGCTGTGTGCCAGCTTCAAACACAGAGCCCCACAGTTTCGATTTGTCCTGGGATCCCCCACCAGGATTGGTGAGATGTTCTGCCGCAGGGCCGGTGCAGTCCGTCAGTTGTCGAGCCGTCAAGAACGTGCGGCGGGCGTGGTGGTTCAGAGGGACGGCAGCGCTCGAGTCCCACGTTAAAAGGATGCCCTGACGTCGTCTCTCGGCCTAGCAACAGCTGTGAGACTTTTTCTTGTCGTTGTTGTTGATCGTGACAGGAAGTGGAGTGGCCTTTTACGCGTGCTGGAAGCCAAGTGTTTGGTTGGCTCTGGCAAAGAAAGATGGAGTCAGACGTAAGATTCCTGGCCTAGCCAGGTAGGCAGCAAAGCTTTAAACTGCCGCAGCTTGGCAGACGCGGCCTTGGTGCGGAAAGAATTTTGGCAAGCTGGGTAGTGTAGGCGAATGCCAGACTGCCATCGCCAGCGCGCCAATGCCTCCCGAGCAGCTTGTTTCAACGGCAGCAGAAGGCACTGTACCGAACGAACGTTGGATGTTGGATGGTCGAGAGAGCTGTCCAGAATTGGAAGACTGCGGCAGGAGCTGATTGTAGGGAGCTCTCCCTCTTGCACACCACACCCCGGATTTCTCCCCCGCGATTTCCATGTGAAAAACAGTGGGATCCAGGCCAGGGCGTCGCGACTCATACCTGCCCCAAACCGTCCCGAAAGGACGACGGAACAGAGAAAGGCCGTCAAAGAGGCCATTTTTTGCGTCGTTCTGTTCCAAAGGTAACAGAACCTCATTCATAGAAATCGCGGCAATGCATAGAATCGCCACTGCAAAAAGTCTTGCTAAGGTAAGGTAGCCCTTTCAACGGAGCACGGTTTGGACCGTTGCTGAGCCGTCCCATGTGGGAAATTTGTTACCTAAAAGCGACAAGCTCCAGATTATTTACGCTACACCTACCTAGGTACTTGCTGTGCAGGGGAGCCACAATCTTACGCTGCGGAGGGCCGACCCCAACAGCGATCCAATTGCCTGTAGCTCAGCCCCCAGTCCCGTCGTGACCCCACGACACCCCAGCAGCGTTTTCCCATCGCAGGTGTTGGCACTGATTGACAGAAACGCGTGGGCTGGGCCTTTCAACCTCAGTGCCCCTTTTTCTCATTGCTGGCAGCCTGCCCTCAATGGGTTTCATCGGCAGCTACCATACCCAGGTCGAGCAGAGCAGCTTCCTACCCTACCCTCAGGCTCACGTCCCACCTCCACCCCCGGGTTGCACCACACATTGACCACTTACCACGCATCTAGCTGGTACTGCGCCCGCCCAGTGGTTATCCATTTCCTCTACCGCACCTCTTCTCTTTCTCTTCCCTTTTTTTTTCTTCCCTTTTCCCCTTCCTTCCTCCCGCCAGTCCCTCCTTCCCACCATCTCGAATCGCAGCTTGTGCCTGTGGACCTCTGGACGTGCTCGGTTGAGGTGCAATCGACTCGCGTCTCTTTGTGCACTCAGGCCCACGCTATTTACTGGTCGTCGGCTTCCTCCTCCATCACGCCCCAAACCGCCGTTCGTCGGCCAATAACACTCACCACCACCACCAGCTCTCGAGCTACCTTGCTACGCCGAAGTCCATAATAAGGAAATTCACACCGAGCAGCAAAATGTCGATATTCGGGTGGTGTAGCCAGCGCGCTGGCGGTCTGGCCATGATGGCAACCGTTGCGCTCTCCTACTGGGTGATTTCGAGCGAGCTTGAGGCTCAACGACATGGCTACAAGTATCAGTCAAACGACAGTCTTAGCGCGCCCAACTACGACCCGCAAAACGGTGCCATTTGGGTCAACATCTTCTCCTACTACTGCCTGCTCATCCACTTCCTCGTTTTCTGCTTCCCGTTGCGCTCTTGCTACGCCGTCTTCACCATCGGAAGGCAGTTGCGAAAGTCGGCCCGCGCCAGGACCCTCAAGGATATCAAGTTTGGACACCGCCGCCGCAGCTCTTCAACCTCCCTCTCGAGCTCCGAGACATTGACCTCATCGCGCGATCTGAGCTCCTCCTCGAGTAGCGAAATCGAGGATGTCGATACCGATTGCTACATTGACGGCGATATCGCCCCCGACCGCGTCATCCATGCCATCGTTATTCCTAACTACAAGGAGGAAAATGACACGCTCAGGGAGACCCTCGAGGTCTTGGCTTCTCACCCCCAGGCCCGCAATACCTACGATGTAAGTTGGCGCACTCTGCACTTCAGCCGCCGAATGGCACCCCGTTATCAATTGCTGTCAACAAATGCTTGTTTGTTCTGGCAGCAGTTGTGTGGGGGTGCAAGGGCCCAATGGGGTCGTGCGTTTAGAGTTGAAGCACCCCCTCCCCGGTTTAGTGCGGAGCTGACAGTTCACGATCCAGGTCTATCTTGCGATGGAGCAGCGGGAACACAATGCGGAGATCAAGGCTTCCCGGTTCGTCAACGAGTTCTCCAAGAAGTTTCGCTCTATCAATTACACGCTGCACCCGTCTGATATCCCCGGTGAGCTTGCTGGCAAGGGCAGCAACATGGCTTGGGCCGCCCGGAAGCTCAGCGAGAGATACTCTCTTGGGCAGCGAAAGGATGTGATCGTGACGGGAATTGATGGTGAGTTGGCCCCGCAGAGCTGCAGAACGGTCTGGGCCCCGTTGCAAAGAATGCATCGGGTAACTCGGGTGGTTTGGTCCCTTTATTTCTGTCTGCTGCGATTGGATTCGCTAACCAAGTTTGTCAAAATGCAGCTGACAGCCATCTCTCGACCAATTACTTTGGACTGGTCACTACCATGCACATGACTTACACCGAGACTGCTACCACCACGTTGTATTCGGCCCCCATCATCTTTGATCGCAATGCTCACAACGTGCCGGCTATTGTCCGTGTCGCCGATGTACTGTGGTCTGCCGCCGGCATGTCCGGATTGTACAAGGGTTCCACCGTTGCTCCTCCTACTTCCGTGTACTCGGTACCTCTCGAACTGGTTGACCGTGTCGGCGGCTGGGATTGCGACGCCGAAGCGATCGGTGAGGATTTGCACATGTACCTCAAGTGCTTCTTTGCGCTCAATGGTAACTTGACCGTTCGGACTGTCATGAGCCCAGTCAGCCAGACCAATGTTACTGGCGGTGGTCACGGCAAGGGAATCCCTGGTTTGGTTGCCGATGTGCAGGCTCGGTACAAGCAAGCTCTCAGGCACATGTGGGGTGCTCTGGACACTGGATATGCTCTTAGGAAGGTTGTCGAGGTCTGGAGAGAGAGGAAGCACACCTCCAGAGCTTTCCGCCCTCTCCACACGGCTCTGAATGATGCCTCGGATGGTTATGTTCCCGAGTCGCAAGTCTCGACAGCTGATCCCGAGGCGGCCCCCGAAAGCGGCATTTTCTCGGATGTGACTACCGACACACTGAAGGGCGTTAACTACGAGCGGATGGTCGTCCTCTTCCACCGTCTCTTCGAAGCGCATTTCTTGCCTGTCCAGATGACAATTCTGGTTGTCGCATCGACTCTCTACGCCTGGGTTACTGACGGGGCTCCTGATGTTCACGGTGTCAATTGGATATTCAGCATCTGCAACATTCTACGGACAGTCGGTTTTATGGAGGTTGCCCTTTACCTCTTCCTCTACGAAAGCTTCCACAAGGTTTGCCTTGAGATTCGTGAGAAGGAGATGAGCGACGCCGGTCTCACCAAGGGCATGCACTTCTCCCGCCGAGAAGTCAAGACCAACTTTATCGATTACATCATGGTGCCGCTTGTCGCGCCCATTTTCGGCTCCATCCCTTGCGCTCAAGCGCAAATATACCACTTCTGGACGGTGGACTTGGTCTACACAGTCAGCAAAAAAGCGACCAGGAGGAGGGCGAAGTCGGTCAACGTGGATTCTTTGGTATAACACCCGTTGCTGCTTTCTTGCAAGCAAATTATTACATTTTAATAGCGACGACGCTTTACTTCTATCCACACGTTCGTCGGAACTCTCTGGTTTCGATATCCGTGTGCCGTCGAAACTTGGCATAGAGCTGTCCAGCACACCTCGGAGCGCCGACCCTTTTTCGATTCTTGGGCATTTTTACATTTTGTTAACAGACTTTGGCGATGGGCGTAATTTCCGCCTTCTTGGCCTCTGTTCTTTTATAAACAGCACGGGATTGTGTGAGGCGCACACGTGTGTAAATCAAGAGGACATGATGTTGATATGCATGGCACGGCATCGGCATTTGGCATCTAGATATGGGGCTCGACGTTTTTCTGTTTTCTTTTTTTTTTTTTTTTTTTTTTTTTGGTTTTTTTTTTCTTGCTTTGCTATCGTTACCTTGTTCGTTTTTTGGCGGGTTTTCATCGGAGTTCAAGGAGCAGGAGAGGAAGAATAATTTATACCAGGACGGAACGAGGGACAATCGGTTTATGGAAGATATCCCCCGCCTTGCTGGCGACATTCGCTTACACAACATACTACAACCACCAACCATCAGAAAGAGTTGGGATTACAAGACGACACGGCATTAATTCGAGGACTCCCCCAATGGTGGCAAACACAGTTTGGGGAGCCCACGAGACACCAAGAAAAATCGCCGAAAAAGTCTTTGGAAATGAAATGAGAATTCCGGGCAACTAAAAAAAACAGCACCTTGGGAACGAACGAGCCGCTGCAAATTCATGGGGAAAGGGGCCAACAACACCTCAAGCGGATCAGGCTGTTTTTTTCTTTAACGGCCAAGAAATGTCCCCAGGAACATAACGGATTAGGCCTCTCCACGATATGGGACGAAGAGTAGCCAACAAAGAAAGGGAAATAATTTAATCCATTTTAGCCCTTAATTTTTAATTTTTTATGTACATAAAGAATGATGGGAACATGGGAAGAAGGGGAGGAAGAGGAGGGAAAGTTGGCAAGTAAGCAGTCAATCGGCGTCAATTGGGAGGGTTGGGTTGGGTGATGATGATGACGTTTATTTGGTGAGGGGGGGAGGAGGATTGATTTGGAGGAGCAGTGGTGGAGAAGAGGAGGGGTGGAATACAAAGTTCAAAGTCATCCTTTTGGTGTCTCTGAAAGATTGGGACGGGGTGCAAAGACAGCAGTGTAGTTGGAGAGAAAGAATTTCAGATCATGACGCTCGCTTGGCATGCATAAAGCTATTTGCTGACTTTATTGCTGACGACTATGCTTGAATCTTGTGTGTGTGGGTGTTTGTTTGATGTCTACTTGAACTTTCTTGGACATTGTTCAAGGTATCCATAAGGTGACGTTGGAAGAAAGGGTAGTTAGCGTAACCTTGAATGTGGCTGTGGAGAGCTCGCTTCACACGTTTTCCAGACTTCCAACATTCCAACATTTGTTAGTGCAGACTATTTCACGTACTCGTACATGCAATGCGAGGACTTGCAAACTAGTTTGATGCGGTTGGGTAGGTATAGATTTTATGGAGTCGCGCGTCGTCATCAAGAGGCATGAACCCTTGGGTTGGTTTGCTCCCATACAAGCTTGTCTTGCATTGACACCTCTACACAAATTCCTTTTGACTATGGAGACTTTTACCCCCACGTTACGTCAAACCCGAACTCGACAGGCAGCACAGAGAGCGTCAGCCGGCGCAGAAACGGAGAATCTGGCAAGGGAGGATGTGTATGGCGTTGACAAATAGCGAGCCGATATTCCGAGGAAGTCTTGGAGTCTTGGGCGGACGTATGTAACATGCACTGCCACAGAAATATCCACTTCATCGTTTTGTGGGAAGTGGCTGGGGGGAAAGATCAGCGTTGTTACAACCAACTTGTCCTGAGTATGGAGTACATGTACCGCAGTATTTTGGGTTTGTGATTTAAATTATTTGGGTTTTTTGAATCCAGATAGGTTGCAGGAGGTTAGGCTGGCACGTGGCTGGGTACCTAGGTCGGTGCCTTCCTCAGCCTTGCTGAGATTTGTGCACGGCTGACTATGCTGTGTCTCGGTTCCGACGGAGGGCTTATTGTTGGTTGGTTGGTATGTCTCTACGGAATCAAAGAGACTGTGAGGGACTACGAAGCCGGAGTCTGGAAAGATACTAAGCGTGTAGGCTTAGGTAGGCTAGATCTGAATGATCTCTTGAGCTGTCTCTCTGTGAAGAGATGTATGAAGGTCGGGCTCGCTCCCTTCTTGGTTTGTTGACAGAGGATAAGAAAAGGGCATTGACTACCCATGTAGTGATAATTCCTTTGATACAATAGCTTCAACTCATCACTCACGTTCCGAGAGCCAAACAAGAGGGGTTAGCTATGAGAGCTCAACACAATTAATCATGCAGATAGACTTGGAACATTCGGTAGGTAAAGAATGGTAGATTTCAGCGCAGAGCAGTAGAATAAACCAGATCCATATCCCATTCTAGATAGAAGTCCCTCTGACGGTGCAGACTGAAAAGCCATGAGATGCCAAGCCAACGAACTGAGCACTTGAAGAAGCCTTAGTTCCCTAAAGATTATGCCGGTGTGCATAGGCAAATCCCCAAGGGCAAGTCACTTCAACAATCCAGTCTTCAGGTTCACTCGCTCGGGGATAGAGATTTCACAGAACGTCTACGAAGTGCAGAGAAGACACGGGAGATGACGTGAACTTGTCAACCTGAGCAGTAAATGGGCAGGGAATCCATGTGGAGAAGCGCTTGTAAATTCCTGCATGTCAACAAAGAGGCTTCGGGAGTGTTCATCTCGGAAGCTCAAAATTCTCCCCAATGCCATGCTCAGGACGTGCAAATGGTGGTAGGCACGCTTCGGGAAGATGAGGGCAGAGTACTTCCAACTGTCTCTTCACAATATTCACTCTGGCGCATTGCTCCCAGATTCAATTCACAGCTGCACCGTTGCGCGCGGTGAATGGTGCAGTTCACCTCCGCCCCACCAGATTGGCTGGGAAACCAGTGGAAAAGTATCGGCCGATAAGGCTTATCGGACGCCAGAGTGGAGTCGCCCAAACTTTTTTTGTGGAACCGACCTCGAATCGCTGCAGGCTCGATGCAAAGTGCTGGATATTTTTTTTCTTCTGCGCTTCCCGCATCTCTCTTCTTCTTCTCTGTACTCAACATCGCCATCATCGCATTTTCTGTCTGCCTATTCAGAACATCAAATTGCATCGCCATTCCTTCTGTTTAATACCTATCCATTGATATCCCCCAAAGCAAACAAGATGCCTCTTCTTCCTGTCGCCGTCTATGGCCAAGATGTCCCTCCCGGACAGCTTGTCCCCGCTGAGATTCAGTTCCCCGCGACCGTAAGTCTCCTGCAAATCCCAATAAACAGGCCATTGGGGCGCCTGCGATGAGTTCAATCTTGCTAATGCGATCTTCTAGATCCGCATCACCATGGCCGCTCTTGACCCTACCGCTGCCCCCGAGGCTGACGAAGAGGGTAACATCCCTGCTGTCTCCCGCTCGACCCTGAAGATCATCAGAGTTGTCAACGATGGCGAGGAGTCGGATGATGAAGACGAGGACGAGTACCTCCAGAAGCTTCTCGGCGGCGGCGATGATGATGAGTCTGACGAGGAGTCGGATGAGGAGGCCAACGGTGGTCCCAGCGACCCCGCCAAGTCCAAGAAGGCCAAGCGCGCGGCTGCCATCAAGAAGCTCATGGAGGCTACCCAAGAGGAGTCCGATGACGAGATGGCGGATGTTGACTCCAAGCCCAATGGCAAGAGCAAGGGCAAAGCCAAGGCCGACGAGGAGGACGACGAGGAGAGCGATGAGGAAGATGACGAGGAGGAGGGCGAGCTCGAGGAGTTCGTTGTCTGCACTCTTGACACTGAGAGGGTATGTTCCAGCTCCAATCATCTCGAGCACTTTGCGCAAACTAACAAGCATTATAGACCTATCAACAACCCATTGACCTTGTCATTGGCGAGGGCGAGAAGGTCTTCTTCGCCGTCACCGGTACTCACACTGTCTACGTCACTGGAAACTACGTGGTACCTGAGGACGACGAGGAGGATTCCGATGAGGAGTCTGATGAGGACTACGATGATGACATGCGCGCCGTCCTTGAGGATGACTCTGACGATATGAGCGACGAGCTCGACGAGATCGATGGCGCCGAGCGCATCAAGGAGATCGACACCGATGAGGAGGCCCCCAAGCTTGTGGACACCAAGAAGAAGGGTAAGAAGAGAGCCGCCGAGGAGGAGGCCGAGGGCCTTGACGAGTTGATTGCCAAGGACGAGAAGAAGCTCAGCAAGAAGCAGCAGAAGAAGCTCAAGAACAACGCCGGTGAGCCCGTTGCCGCTGAGGACAAGCCCAAGGAATCTCCGGCCGCCAAGGGCGATAAGAAGGTCCAGTTCGCCAAGAACCTTGAGCAAGGTCCTACCGGCCCTGCCAAGGACAAGGCTGCTGAGAAGCCCGCCGAGAAGAAGGGTGCCCTCGGTGTTAAGGTTGTCAACGGTGTCACCATCGACGACCGCAAGGCCGGCACTGGCCGCACCGTGAAGAACGGCGACCGCGTTGGCATGCGCTACATCGGCAAACTCCAGAACGGCAAGGTGTTTGACTCCAACAAGAAGGGTGCGCCCTTCAGCTTCAAGATTGGCAAGGGCGAAGTCATCAAGGGCTGGGATATCGGTATTCTCGGCATGGCCGTCGGTGGCGAGCGTCGGTTGACTATTCCCGCCCACCTCGCCTACGGCAGCAAGTCTCTCCCCGGCATCCCTGCCAACAGCACTCTCATCTTCGATGTGAAGCTCATTGAGATCAAGTAAACAATCTCTGGGGACTTACCTATATATGTCTGCTGAGCGTGGCGTCGGACTCGGTAGCATAAGCGCTGTGTATTTTACGACGGGCACATTTCCTTTTTCTTTGATGATATCTCGAGGCTCTTCCTACGGGTGGCCTATCGGTCTTTTTGCTTCATATACAGCACCATGGAGACCTTCTGACCTGCGCACGATCTGTGAGGAACCTGTCCTCTTAGGTAGCAGAAAGAGACGGTGTTCAACGGGATGACGAGGTCTGCATTGCATTATGGAATGGCGAACAAAACTTTGGGTTTGGAGGTTTTTCTGTCGCCTCCCAGGGATTTTCTTTTGTTACTGTCTGTTTTAGGAGAAAATAATATTTGCCGTTGCGGCTTAACCTAATACTGTCTTTCCTCAAACATGTGATTTTGTGTACTTGCTGCTCGTAGGCGTATCCTCTCTCCCCGTTCTTTCCGTATTGCATTGTTCTTTTCTTTGTACGTTCGCTTCCTAATCAAGCAGTGGCAAGTGTGCCCATTGAGCAAGGTCGTATGTTGTTTGACACCTTCCAGGCAGGTCCTCTGGTCTCATTTGAGCAATGTCAGCCGTTGGAAGGAGCTCCACGGAGACCATGCCCCGACTTGGAGATGGACTCTGGCTTTCTCTTTACCCATCATCAACTTCTTGTCCACCCATCTTGCCACCCATCATTTTGTTATTTTATCTCGGCCCCCTGACTCTCGTTGGATATCTTGGAGTGCACCACTCCCATCAGACTTACGTGGCAGCATTACTGCATCCGTCATTTCATCCCATGGACAGGCCTGCACCGTCATGACGAGCAGAACTGCCCAGCAACATAGCCAGATTGCCTCCATCTCTCTCGGGGCCGGCTACAAACTAGACGACACCACAAGTGTGTGGTCGTTTGCGCACTCCGACCGCGGTTCCGCCCGACTCTCGAAGCTCAGCCGTCGTAGGTTCAATATTCTCTCTGCGTTCAAGTCATTGACCAATCTTGGTAAGTCCGGGCTCTTGTTCTTGATGAGCAAGCTTGACTGATGGCGGCCGTGAACAAAAGAAAAAGCCTCTGGTAAGCCTCCCGCCGTCAAACCGACGGAAGAGTATCCGAGTGGCTGTCGCGGGGCAAAGTCAATCCTCTGCACCGGCATCCTTAAGATGTCCAGCGCCCTCCTCCGTGCTCCCATGGAGCCGACTGTCATCCACCGAACCCAGCCGAAGAGTCGACCACCGCTCCAACAGCAGACATTTCAACACCAACGCCATCCCCATCCCCAGCAAGAACAACTATACATTGAATCATTCCCCCTGCCTCCGCCCCAAGTCATTACCCCAGACGCCACGAACAACACGACAAACTCGCAAGACACCATCTCCAGCATCCCCAGCACCCAACAGACAAGCAACAACAACTCGACCGCCACCTCGCCCAAGAACTCGACCGCCACCTCACCCAAGAACTCGACCGCCACCTCGCCCAAGAACTCGACCGCCACCTCACCCAAGAACTCGACCACCACCTCACCCAAGAACTCGACCACCACCTCACCCAAGAACTCGACCGCCACCTCACCCAAGAACTCGACCGCCACCTCACCCAAGAACTCGACAGGTCAAACATCAATGGACTCCTCCCAAAAAGACCACCGCAAGGGAGGAGCTGGTTCTCCTGAGCGAAAGCCGCCCCGCCATGCCAATCATCAGCACAACATCACTCTCCCACTGTCCACAGTATCCCCCTCCTCATCGAACCCCATCATTCGACACTACGCTCACCACAACCGCACCCACCACCACCGAGACAACCACGTCGACACTTCCCCCGCGGCCGCATCCCCTTCACCAGATTCAATCCTGACCACGATTCAAGAATCCCCCCTCGACATTATTACTCCATCTATCCTTACCGTTGAGAAGGCGGCCGCAGCCAAGATTGCCCTCGAGGGGTACTTCAACGAGAAGTTTGCCTCTGGCCCGACGGACCGGGAGTGCAGAAGGCAGGTGTTTGAGACGCAGTTGATTGCCAAGTCGAGGGAGGCACGCAAGGGGTCGAGTAGTGCCCAGATGCAGACTGCCAGAGCGAGGTTTTGCAAGCAAGAGACGAATCACTTGCGGGAGGTGAGGGTGTTGAAGGCTAGGGGGGTGGGATTGTTGAAAATGAAGGAGGGACAAGAAAGGAATGGGGCGAGAGAAAATGGGTTTGAGGAGGTGCAGATTTTGGGCAAGGGGAGCTTTGGGGTTGTGAAACTTGTGAGGAAGAGAGAGGGGGGGAATAATAGGAGGGTGTATGCCATGAAGTGCATACGAAAGGGGGACATGATCAAGACGCAGCAGGAGGGGCATTTGAAGGCGGAAAGGGACTTTTTGATTGCGAGCGAGGGGTGCCAGTGGGTTGTGCAGCTGATTGCGAGCTTTCAGGACCTGAAGAATTTGTATCTGGTTACTGAGTACATGCCGGGGGGGGATTTTTTGGGGTTTTTGATTCGGCAGAACACGCTTCCCGAAGAGGTGGCGAGGTTTTATATGGCCGAGATGATTTTGGCGGTGGAGGCGACGCACTCGCTCAGGTTTATACACCGGGACATCAAGCCTAACAACTTTTTGATCTCGGCGAGTGGGCACCTCAAGATTAGCGACTTTGGTCTGGCGTTTGATGGGCACTGGTCGCACGACTTGGCGTACTTTACGAGCCACCGGTACTCGCTGGTGAATAAGCTGGGGTTGGATGTGGTGGGGGACGGGCAGGATAAGGAGGAGAGCAGGAGCACGCAGGCTGTGCTCAAGTGGACGAGCAGTATTATGACGGGAATTGAGAAGCATCAGCCGAAACTGCAAGAGAATGGGGATGGGGTTGGGTCAAAGGAGCCGTTGCTGAATTGGAGGAACAGAAATGGGAATAGGGGTGCGGCGGTGAGTATTATGGGTACGAGCCAGTACATGGCGCCCGAGGTGGTTAAAGGGGAGTGTTATGATGCGAGGTGCGACTACTGGAGCGTGGCGGTAATTTTGTACGAATGTCTGTATGGGTCCACGCCGTTTTTCAGCGAGGAAGGGAGGACGATGACCAAGAAGAATATTTTGAACCATCGGGAGACGTTTCACTTTCCGAGCAGGCCGGCGGTGACGAGCAGGTGTCAGCATTTGATGGCTAGTTTGATTGTGGAGAAGGAGAATAGGTTGTGCTCGAAGAGGTATAAAATGAAGGATTTGGTGATGGGTGCTATGGGGGGGCAGGGCGGGACGGGGCAGGGGATGGGGCAGCAGGGGATGATGACGAGCTCGATGTCGGCGCCGAGTTTACCTGCGCTGGGGTTTGCGGCCATGGGAAACTTTGATGGGAATGGAGGTGGTGGTGGGGGTGGTCCAGTGCAGACGCCGAATGCTAGATTGACCAAGGATTATACGGGACGGTTTGTCTTTCCTTATGATGCTGAGGATATCAAGGCGCACAGGTGGTTCAAGACGATCATGTGGGAGCATTTGCACCAGATGACGCCGCCGCATGTTCCGGTGCTGGACTCGGCCGACGATGCGACGTATTTTGATGACGAGAGTTTAAGTGACTGGAGTGAGAGCTCTCGGGAGGATTCGCCGCCACCGCCGTCGGAGGATGATGAGGATGAGATTGAGAAGGAAAGGCTTGACAAGGAGGGGTATCACGGGATGAGCAAACGGATGCTGGACCAGTTGGTGGAGGACCAGAAGCGGATGGAGGAGGGGATGCACGAGGAGGGGAAAGCAAGATTGATGAGCCAGCTGAGGAGGAGGCCGAGTTTGCAGCGGTGGGTGATGGAAGCGATGAGGCAGGCGCCGTTTGATGTTAATTACTATGGCGGGCTGGAGAGGGAAATTGACAAGACCGGGCCGGAGCAGGGGATCACGCTGGAGGAAAAGGATGTGATGAAGACGTACTTGTTTCGGTATGGATGCCGGGTGTATCGGGATGGTGAGCCCAAGGCGGCCAAGGATAAGAAGGAAGACAAGAAGAAGAAGCGGCCGAGGGACAAGATTTTGAGGGATAAGGAGATGGGAAAGGTGGCGATGGATGTGAGGAGGAGAACGGCGTTTGCTGGGTATGAATGGGTTGGTTGTCGGGGGCTCGATGCCGGGGAGGTTGATGTGTTTGGTGGCCAGGAGAATGTTGGGCTGGATGGGGCGGTGTCGAGGTTGTTTACACCAAAGTTGGTGCAGCCTCAGCAAGAGGTGCAGCCACAGACGCCGCGGCAAGTGGTGAATGTGGGAATGGGCATGGATGGGGGGTACGACGGGTCTCCTGAGAGTAGCTCGACGCCTGGGTATCGATGGGGATCGCCTCCACAGATGAATTTACATCCGCCTCATGCTCTGCCTACCATTACAGGGTATGCAGTTCATCCTGGTCCATTCTGGGGCCCACCGGTACCCTCCCAGCCGCAGCAGTTTACACATGCTCAATACCAGCTGCAGCCGCGACAATTTTCACCATACCAACAGCAGCAACAGCAACCTCGTCAGTTTCGACCGCCACAGCATCCACCGCAACAATCTCGAAATCATATTCCGTACCAGAATCAGTACCAACATCAGGTCCCGAGACACGTCTCTTCTCCACAAACACCGATATGTCTACCGCGATAGGTTGGCGGTAATCAAGGCGGTGGGCATGATGCTGGAGTATGGGCAGACGAGGGCGGCATCGACCTGGAGGCTCTGAACAGGGGCATGGTGAGCATGTTGTGATGGCCGTTTATGAGTTATGACTTGATGGGCTGTGGTGATTATGATGGATGCACTTTTGTGTTTTTGGGCGTTTGCTGGGTAGATGGGATACAAAAGTGACAAGCAAGTCAACAAAGGCATTGTTAGATAGTAGAAAACCTATGATACCATGGGGGGCTTTGGCTACCCCAGCCAGGAAGTAGACTTAATAATAGTTGTTAATCTCTCTCATTCTGTTTCAGATCGAAACTTTAATGAGTAGCCGAAGTGATCTGGCAGTATCCGTCTACTCGAAAAGAGCCGATTCTGCCACAAGTGCACAAGCGTTATCCTAAAGCCCAACTCTGTTCATAAAATAGGATTAATACCTTTTGCATTATGACAATGCTCGTCCCATCCATTAATGTATATTTTTTCCATCATGACAACAACGCCCGCCAATCTATTTGCACCTCATTTCACCCCAACTTCCAGACGCCTTTCCTCCCACCTTCCCCTACCTCTCCCCCCGCCGTCTGCGGAGACCAAATTTTTTAGCCCAAAACAAGCTCATATACTATGATGAGAGTATTGATCACAATCAACGGTACTGGTTTCTATCGTGTCAGCCATTGTAATACCACCAGCCAACAAAGGGGGTGGGAACATACTCCTCATCAAAGTCCGGATCGACGCAATCAACTGGATGGCATTGTACTTGACGCTGCTGTCTACGCCGCCGGGGCCGCCAAAGGAGCGGTTGTGGGTCGCGGGGGTGAGGTTTACTAAAGCAGCAAGCAAGTCAGCATTTATTGTCCTGGGATGTAATGATACGTTTGTGATTCTCCGCCCCACCCCCCTCCCCCAAAACTCATTTCTGCCTCAAGATTTGGTCGGTCCGGTAGTCCTAATTGATAATCATCGAATTCCAGATATGATTTGACGCCCCTTTGAAAGCGTGAGCCCTCCGCTCGAAAGCCACATTTCAGTAGTAGTTAGTCTGACCCTCTTCTCTACCGCCAGTGGCGGAGTTGAGGTCGTCGTGGTTCAGGGAGGGGGGGAAGGAGACTATGAATTTGGGGGAGGGGCCGGCAACAAGCTCAGAGATGAACGCACCGCGGGCGAGGAAGCGGTCCTCGGAGAGGACGACGATTGCGTTTAGGATTAGGATGGTCACTTTGGAGGACGAGAAATGTCAGTATCACAGAAAAGAAAGGGAAGTGTGAGAGGGGGGGAGGGGGAAACAAGTTACCATAAAGGATCTTCCCTAGGAAGGACATCTTTTCCTTCTTTTTCTTTAGGGAGCGGCGGCAGCTCCCCTTTTGCTCTACCGACGTGACGGTGGTGGATGGTATGTGTGTCGCCTACTTATGAGTTTCGGGGTTTTTATGTTATCGCCAGACAGGGAGGGTGGGTGTGTCGCCGTCGCGAATTTTATCGTCGTGGTCGTATCGCCAAATTGTCGAAACACGAAAGAGCACAAAAGGTAGACGTTACGGGATTTGACAGCTTGAAGCTCCGGCCAGGCGTGCGTCAGCCAATGCGACGCGCAGAGGGGACAGATTTATTTGTGGGACCACCTGTCAGAAAGGAGAGTTACGTCATGTGACAGTGCTTGAAAACCATATCATAACCCTAACCCTGGTATGTTTGAGAGTGGAGTTTGAACCCCTTTTTTACCCCTGAAAAGGTAGCTGGAAACAATCCTCATGATATCAAGTATCTATCTGTTTGCCCCTAGACTTATACGGAGCCATGATACATCGTCTCAAACTCCAGTTGACAAGAGGAGAAAAAGAAAGAATTAAAGACAGAAAAGCAACACAAAGACATCGCGTAAGACACCACGTCGTCCACCCTCCAGCCCCCACGCGCACCATCTCACGGCATTGAAAACCAAATCTGACGGCCGCATAAGAAAGCCGAGCATACTAGCGGGCTCTTGCACCAGTTTGTAATCCAAAACAGGCTGAAAATCGTAACCATAATGACCGTTCGTATCGCCAAAGTTGATTGCCTCCTTGACCATATAACAAACACATTCGTCTCACAATCGATAGCCAGCTAAATTTAAAAATACCCAAGTTAGCCCGACACCTGGCAGTTAGGTACGTGGTCAAGAACAAGACAAGATGAAATAAACAGTGCTCGCAATAACACACGCCTTTTACAAAAGTCTAATTCGTATCGAGGTAAGTCAAAAATCTCATCGCTTAAAGTACACGCGCAAAACAACTAAGAAAAGCCAAATCGACATTCGCCTCACTTGATACAATGCTATCCAGAAGAGAAATATTCTTTCCCAGGCAAAATCTTCCATTTGAAAAGATGATCCCCGAATTCGATACCTAATGTTAGCTTTGCTGTAGTGTGCAAAAAGAAAAACCCATCCATCCTGTGCTTTGTGTGTTATCCATCGCCTTGCCTTGCCCGCTAATGCTCCGTCATTCAAACTTTCGAAAAAAAAAAACACACGAAACCAAAGACTTGTCAAAATAACAAGACGAGTCCAGATCCGACCTAAAGACCCTTTTTTTGCCCGGTGCGGTGTAAAACCCCATCCATCCGTCCATAAACCTCCGTTGCAATGAAAAACCTCGCCTGCTGTTTCTTCAACCCCCGACCAAAAAGATCGAGAGGCCCTCCAAAACGACAAAATATTAAGAAAAAGAGCGAAGCATTGATCAACTCTAAGCCAAGCGAGATTCTAAAGGCTCCCTCCCTCTTCTAGTCTTCCGTCTCAGCCGGTGTTTGCCGTAACAATACTGGGTAATGGTATATAACATGATGATATGTGTTGTAAATATGTGTTGTAAGTGGGAATCAACTTTCGAGTGGCGACCGGGAAAACAGTCCAATGCAGCGTCGAACCAACCGCCCGCCTACATTGCAAGAGGGAAAAAAGACCTTGAAACACGTGCAAGAGAAGCCACGCTTTATAGGTTCCGGGGTATTTAATGACAAGTGTGTAAAAAGCCAGTAAGCCAAAAAAAAAGAAAAAAAAATGAAAAGAGTATCGAAATAATGGAGGAGCAGCAAGGTAGGCATAGCAAACTCAAGCACGAAGGTCACCATACCGCTCTTTGTACTGAGCCACCAGCCTGAACTGCTCGGCCACCACACTGAGAACTTCATTCATCGGTCCCCGCAACGCGCCGAAATTGGACCCTGTGCTGGTCTGTGAGACGAGATGACGCATGTAAATCGTGTTGATGCACGTCTGTCCAGTATGTTAGTCTTCCTCCAACGCTATGTTGTTCAGAACTAAGTTGAAAAACATACCTCGATCCGGCTAACCTGATGATCCAGAAAGTTGACCAGAAAGTCTTCTGACACCTCCCCTCCACGCTGTCTCATCCTGTCCAGGAGCTCCGTCTCCGGCGGCTGGAGTGCTTTGCTATTGTCCTCGAGCATACTGCACAGCATTTCAAGCCGCAGAGCCACTTTCCAAAGACGCCATATGTCGTCTGGCTCGACCGAAAGCTCGCTACCGGGGCTCAGGGTAGCAGGTTTGAGCTCCTTTGAACCCTGGGCCTGTTCCTTTTCGTGTTTGCTGTGGGTCTCGATTCTGCCAGAGAGGGCATGGGGGTAGAGAGAGTAGATAAACTCTGGGTTTTCCAAGCCCTTGAGTTTTTTCTCACCCATATCTTTCACCTCGAATCCCTGGCCACTTAAGCTGCGCAGCTCACTTCTGATGGCAGCCGAGAAGCTGTCTTCATTGAGGTCAACAGCCGAGCTCGTCGACTCCTGGTAGGTTTCGAGGCACCGCTGGATTTCCGCAATGAAGTCAGAGGACACGGCAATTTGCCCACCATCAGCGCAGGCAGAGATACGACTGGCCTTGTTGACCATCGGACCATAATAATCCATTCGGCGAGTGACAGGATCTGGCTCCGAGAGCGGCTCACCCCAATGAATACCCATGCGCACCGACAGGCCCTTGAAGATAAGGTTATTATCTCTGTCGTACACTGGCTGACAGTTGACAGAATTGTAGAGGTCGGCTGGCCAGTCCAAGTGAAGCAGCTTGCATTGAACGGCAAAGCACCACAGAAGGGCCGATGTGGCAGTTGGGAATGAAACCATGAAGGCGTCACCTTCAGTCTTGACCTCGAATCCACCAATGGTCCTCAGTTGACGTCGCATAAGGTCATTGTGGTTCTTGATAGCCGTCCTCATAGCTTCAGGATACGTTTCCCACAGCTGCGTCGAGTTCTTGATGTCCGTGAAAACGATGGCGATGACACCTGTGGGAGCAGGCACCTCTGCATCGAGCCGTCCAAGGGTCGAGTCTAGAGGACCGTCCCTGGCCTTTCTGGCCCTTCTCAAGGCAGTCGACAGACCGCTCTCATCGTGAAGCGATGCATATACCGCCATGCTCTGTCCCTTGTGCTGCCGCGAGCGTTCCCGTCTTTGCTTGAGGTTGTGGACACTCAACATCATCACCATGATTTTGTTTGAACAGCCATACGCCATGGCCAAGTCCCGCACTTTTTGAGCTGCGCGCATTGGATCCTGGCGCACCGAGCGGGTGACATCGACAAGGACGTCTTTTGGAAGATACTCCCACACTTCTCTGGTTGCAATCAGTATCATCTCGTCTTGATCTCCGATCGTGTGCCTCTCAATGTTTGGCGCCGACTGCACGGCGGGCATCAGATCCAAATAGCCGAAAGCTCGGGATACCTCGAGAAGATCATTGAGTCGGCCGTTCCGAGAGACCCAGCCACCGGCTTCTCGAACACGCGTGCGTTCGTTGGGGTCTGCCGGATCGTGCTTCTTGGTCAACATAACGTGGGTGCTGTCTGACTTGATAATCATGGCCTGAACATCGCCGACATTGGCGACATACAGATCTTGGTTCTGAATGTAAACGACCGTGGCGACGCCGCCCGAGTTGAGATCTTCTCTGCTGAGGACGAGAGGCGCCGTGGAGCCGCGATGTACCATCAAGGATCTGTCCTCGGTGTGTTGGTTTCCGGCGGCAATGAGGTCCTTGTTGAGCGATAAAAAGGACCGTCTCAGCGCATCGGCGGGATTCTCCATATTTTTCAAGTCCCTCAATTCTTGAGAGAAAATATGGCCAAAGTTCTCTTGGAGATACTTGGCGATCTTAGAGCCACCACTGCTGAGCGCTTGGCCGTCAAATAAGCCCAGGAGAGTCTCTGAATCGTTGGAGTTGAAGCGTGGGACAACAAGATCGATGGTGGAGAGATGTTCGTTTTTGCTCCCGAGTGTGTCGGCCATACCATAAGGCATGTATCCGGCCAAAGAACCAGACGTTCTGACACGGCGGTCTTCGCTCTGGTCAGGCAGCGTAGAGCCGAGGACCGTCACGTCCATCAGACCCAGAACCCGAAGGTTGACCAATCTGCCAAAGTCGGTATATTGCTCTCGATTTTGGGCTGCTGTGGGAACAGAACTTTGCTTAATCTCCAAGCGTCTGTTTCCTGACAAATTGAGGTACCGGAGATTGGGATTGAGATTCCAGTTCCAATCGTATGGCACGTTGGCGATATTGTATTTGAGGGAGTTGCTCCCACAGTCGAAGACTGTCAGCTTTTTGGCCCGAGAAATGTCTGCAGGCAGATTGGTGAACTTGTTGCCATTGATGTGGAGTGTTTGCAGCATGCTGTACTCCTCCAAGTCATCCGCAGGCAGGCTTGCAAGTTCATTGCCTGACAAGTACAGCTCAACCAGCTGTGGCCAGGATTTGATGGAGCGCTGCGGCATGTCGCTCAAGTCGTTATAGGAAAGATTAAGAACGCGAAGATTCTCCAGCATGCAAAGCTGATCGAAACAGTCATCATCCAGCTGGTTATCAGCCAAGTACAGGTACCGAAGAGATCCGGCAAACGTATTAGTTAGCCGCTGTGTATGACCCGAATCCTTCCTCGAGCTGGTTGTTGGAGTCGCAAGAGCAGGACTGCTCTGTGTTGTGGATCTCGAGATGACGGATGTCTTGCGCCCACCCTTTCCGTAAACCGATACCAAAGAACTTTTCCTGTCAGCACCCCCTGGAACTGGAGATGGCCCGACGCTGAGAAGGCTGCTCGAAGCCTGACTTGGACGGCGAGAAGGATCATTGAGCTCCTCAGCGCTTGGTGTCTGAGACAGGGCACCGGTTGGTGGGCCAATTCTGCCGTTGGGAAAGTTTGTATTGCCGTTTGTTTCTCCAGGAGGATGGGGCGCACGGGAAGCTGGTTTTGGAAAGTTCTCCAGCACGTTGGAGGATGCGTTGAGGTAATCTAACTTGTTTGCCCACCACAACTCCATGGGAAGCTTTCGAATATTGTTGCCCCGGACATCAAGCCGCTTCAGCTCGGTCAGACATCCGATCTCGGAAGGCAACTCACCTACCGAGTTGTGGGCAATGCTGAAGTACTCGAGCCTTCGAAGATTACCGATGTGGGCGGGCAATGACACAAAATAATTCTTGTCGAGCTCTAACCGTTCCAGGTTGGACATATTGTGAAACGACTCGTCAATGCTCGCAAGCTGGGCGTTGGATAAGTTGAGGGCCTTGAGTGTGGGCACCGGGGACTTGATTTCGAACTTGGTAATGGGGTTCCAGTTCAGCTTGATGCTTCTAACCCTTTCAAACGTGCCGCTAAACTGGGAGATGTTGTTGCGAGTGGCCGAGAGAATCTCCAGCTTGGGTAATTGGGATATCACGTCGATGTTGGAAATAGCGTTGTACTTTATGTCCAGTTCGCGGAGACTGCGCAAGTTCTTGAATGATGGAGGCAACGAACCAGAGAGCTCATTGTTGGTAATGACGAGCCTTTCCAGACTGGTCATCATACCGACATTATCTGGTAGGCTTTGGATTGTGTTGAAGCTGAGATCGAGGTCCACAAGATTTTCCAGTTTGGCCAAGAAAGGAGGAAAGTTATTCAAAAGGTTGGAGGATATGTTGAGCGTTCTTAGCATGGAGAAGGCCTCAAACTCTCTGGGTAGTTGCTTGAGCTTATTGTTCGCCAGGTTCAGCTTAAGAAGGCCAGTGAGGTTGTGAAGCGCCGCCGATTCCAAGCTCTCCAAACGATTGTTTGACGCGTCCAGCATGGTGAGTCGACTGGCATACCCGAAGCTCTTGGGCAGAGCTCGAGCCTCGTTATTGTTGAATTTGATGTCGCGCAAATTTGGACATACCGCGATGAAATCTCGCGGAACTTGGAGTGACAAGTTTCTTGAGAGATTAAGGGAGATTATCTCATTTGCCCTTGGGTAGAGTTGGACCGGAATGGCAGACAGGCTGCGGCCTGATAAGTCGATGTGGTTATTCTTTTGGGAGCGAAGAAACTCCATTTGGTCCATCACTTCATAGCTATTGTCGGTGTAGGGGTAGAACAGGAAGCGACACAGGTAGCTGTTGTCTTCGCGGCCAATGTCCTCTATCCTGTCACGCTCTTCGAACCCAACCTGTTCCAATAGTCTTTTTTGTAGCAGTAGTGGACGATCGGTGTTTTGAAGGACTTTGTAGAGATCATGTTTCTTCAAGACCAGCTTGAATTTATCCGGATCCTGCAAGTATGACTTCTTCACAATTTGGTTGATAAGCTCTGAGACGCTCGTGAGCAGCGGCATCTGCAGCGTCGCGAACGTGCCATCCGCCCTAAACACCCGGATGCAATAGTTGTGTTGCTTTTCCTCCGGCCTCGGCGGGCTTCCAATATCCTCTGTATCTGGTAATTGGGCTCCGGCGTCATCATCTCGAAGCACAGCCCAGCTGTCTGGTGCATTCCACACTCCGTTTGCGCTCTGGTGACTGATCGATCCCTTGCCCGAGCCAACTTCGTCAAAGATTTCATGAGCGTTCATGGGGGTCAGCGGCGCCGGTTTGCTCAGAATGCCATCCATGTTATTAAGATTGGTGTCGAGGTGAAACATGGTGCCGCCATCTTGCCTGTCGGTCGGGCCAATAGCTTCATCCAGGTCATCGTGCGTCTTGCTTCTCGGGTTTTTTTTGGAAAGGGAGAACTTGTTGAAAGTCTGAGGGCCGTTTGCTTGGCGCATAAGATCCGGGCGAACGCCATCCCGAGGATCGGGTAGATATTTCCAGTCCGCACCTCGGGCGGGTTGGCCGTCGGTTCTGGATAGCTCTTGCCGTGAAGGTCGAGAATGTAAAGAAGACTGAGACGACGGCCCGAGCTTCTTCAGATCCGGAGCGTCGTCTTTCTCTCGGTGCCTTCTCCCGAAACGCCCAAACAAGCTCTTTTTGGGCTGGCCGGGTGATGTTTGCCCATCGGTACTACCGCTTTTTTGACCCCAGTAACTGCCGTTTGCGCTCGGGGCAGGACTCTGTGCGCGAGACCGGGTGCCATACATGGCGGAGGACCCGTTCCGATCCTTGGGTACGCTTATCGTCGAGTCTTCCCGGCTGATAGACGGCCGAAGGGACCGAGAGTCCTCGTTACTCTTGTTGTGTCTGTGATGGTGTCCGGTCAAATGCACGCCAATTGAATGCCCGGAACGACCCGAACCCGACGTTTTAGGTGGATTGTTCTGCTGGGAGCTATCGTTGACGAAGCGTTCGCGGTCCGGCCCACTCAGGATGTCTCGGACTGGCGCTTCTCCATAGCGCGCGATGTCCTAAGATATAATGGTTAGGAAAACAAAGAATCACAGGATCAAGACAGGCTCAGAGATAATACAGCGCAGTTGGCTTGAAGACTGCATGGGCAAATAAAGGAACATGTAATGGTAGGTAGCAAGATGAGAAGGGGGTGTAGGGTAGTAGCTTGAGAATGCCGAGACCAAATGTGGGGTTAAAACCTACATCAGCTTCCTGATACAGGAAAGGCACAACTTCCGGTGCCGGTACGGGGGTTCTGGGCCTGGAAGCCGGCGATGCGTCCCTGCCATGGTCGGTAGCGTTGGAGTAGTTGCGATCTCGATGTGGCCGTGCGTGACTGTATGAATGCGAGCGGTGCTCTTTCCCTACAACGGGATGAGAGAGACTGATCTCGGAGGAATCTCGACCGGGAAACTCCTCTCCAAAAAAACCTTGGAGCTTTCGAATCCCGCCTCTGGCACCACTCGCCCTAGAGCCCTGGCTACTTGCAGTTGTGGTAATACTCGCGATCGACGGTCGTCTTTCATCTGTGAAATACAGGGCCTCTGGGGATTCGGTACTCCCGGTCGTCGTTTGGGACGGGCGCGCTGCTGCATTGCGGAGACCGGGCGACGTCTGCGAGCTGATTGACAGGTTGTCTGTCGAGTCGTTGAAAAAGCTAGTAGGTATGGGCCCTGAACTAGCGGGCGTCGGTGCGGCCGCCATCCAGGGCGCGATCTGACTGAGAGAGCCAGAGGATGGGTTGTTTTGTTGAGTCCGCGATGTCCTTCCTCCGGCGGGGTCTAGGATGGCCAGGTCGCGTCGGTAGTCGGCGAAGTCGCTCATTCGGTGTTCGCGAATCGAATTGCCGGAGGTGATGGAGGAGGGCGACAGCGCAAGGCGCGAGGTGGACGTCGGCGAGACTTGAGCGTCCGAATCCTTGAAAGACCTGTGGGAATCGCGGACGCAAGCACCCGTCAGCTCGTGTTCATCCGGGACGCGGGGGAGGAAGCAAGTTGAGGAATGGAAGGGAGCAGGCGGGGGCTAAGATGACGATGAGGTAGGTGGTCAGGGATGAGAAGGGAGAGGGCAAGCCAGCGGCGGTCTCGGATAGATGCGTGGTCTCAACTCGGCCAGTGCTCTCTCACTTTTCAGACGGCGTGCTGGCGCCAGGTGCGAGACATGGACTCACCGACTTAATTGGCCGTTCTCGTCAGTCTTGAGGCGCGAAGGGGCAGCCCGTCGCGAGCCATGAGAAGCGGACCGGGAGGCATTGCTGCTTTGGCTCGGGCCGGCGAAAGGGGAAGAAGACGACGACACCGATGTAGGGAGTGAGGGGAGCGGCTTCACAGTGATGTTGGATCTCGCACTGTCGGTGCTGGAGCCCGTCATAGAGCTGAAGCGGGAACTGGCGTCATTCCGGGGCATTGTCACCAGCAACAAGCCGAGCGGGGACAAAAGGATCCGATCAACCGTTAACGGACCACGGCCATTCCACGTCTCGGGGGCGTCAGCCTGTCAGGTCATTGCCCGCAGGGTCACTTGAAGGTGCTTGTCGGCGGCGTCGTGGGAGATGGACCGGGTTGGTATGGAGTGGATGCTATGGCTGCTATGGCTGCGATGACTGGCGGTGGTGTTGCGTACAGATATGGAACCTGGAAACCTGGAAGAACGTGGAAATCAAGCCTACGGCTCAGGTAGGTTGGCAAGGCAGTAGTAGTGGTGGGCACTTCTTGGGGCTCCCGTCGAAGGATGACGGTGCGAATAGGCGAAAAGTGTGAGTGAGACGCCCACCTAGGCGGGCACCTGGTGGGCATCGGCTGCTATGGATCTGTGGCCCGGGCCTCTGTAGGTTGTGGGCCACTCAGCAGCGTGGCATGGGGGGCGCTTGTGTGCGAGCCCAGGCGGGCGGTGCGGAGAGGCTCCATCTGCATTTCTTGTGTGCGCAGCAATCAGCGGGGTGGGGAACCCTGAATCCCATCACCTATTGGCAGTACCTTCATCAACCGATCAGAGACATGATGAAGAGAATCTCTTCCAATGGCATTGCCAGCAAACGCCCAATTAGAACCCCACCAATCGATATATGCCGATACAGGTGGCTCAGCAAATGGATCTGGAGCCGAACCACCCTCACCTCCAACAACAATTGTCCGATATCGAGTAGTAATCAACCTCTAATTCTTAGTCCAAGGTCGGGCATGACCTGAAAAGACCGTGCGCTCTCAAGGCTGGTAGGATCCACCCCCCAGCACCTAAGTTTGTAATGTACACCACGGAACACGGGCCCGGCCAACTTTGAATCCCTTCATCAAGAGCAGCTGGCTCTAATTCCTGCCACGCGTCCAGCCCTGCGAGATAACATAATGCTTTATTTTAATTAAAATTTTGAGGGAAAACAGCATATCGCTAACGGCATCAACTGATGAGCATTCAAATTTGGGACCAACAGCCTCATACCGAAATGGCCAAGCACATCTTCTTGGCGAATGAACCGTGCATTTCCCAGCTGCCCATCCGCCAAGGCGCTTCTGGCGCCTCCATAAAGGTAAAAATATCCAAGGACGGTAGACCTGAATGTCGGTCAAAGTCGGAAGTTGCTGAGAGATATCTTGGTGGAAGGCTGGTTTCGATACGGGACTATGTAAAGCACGTTCGGTCACCCGCTACAGACTCATGCTGTCAGAATGTCTCGGTTCCCATTTGGGCTTAGCTACCATCTGTATGTATGTGGCCAGCCCAAAAGGCTTGACAAAGGTATTCTTTGTTCACCAGCTACCAAGCTCTCAAACCGCCACATCTCAAATTCTGGTCGGTTTTTTTAGTTGTTTTTTAGACCGGCAACCGTTATTACGCTTATGGCTCTTCAAAGTCCCGCACCCGCTCGGCCCAGATTGATGAGAGGGGGCCTTTTGAGAACAATTGAACCCATGTTTTGAGTCCCCGATCACTGAGACACCCCACCAGTCTCCTGGATCTCCGTTAAGCTTCTTTATCTCACCTGATACTGCTCTGACGAGAGCTCTCTCATTGATAAACCCGAGCAGCTTTCCTCTTCGCCCCTTGTAGTGGCGTGACGCATGTGCTTCTCTGGAGGGCCTGTCCGGCTCTCTTATTTGATACCAAGCACCACGCAGTCATCCCGCACTGTGTTTTGTTAACACTAACCCCTCCCCACGAGAAGTTGAGCCTCTGAAGCCAGATATCTATCCAATACCTCACCAAGATGGCAAACCTCGGGAACTTTGTGCGGGACCGGAGCCATTCCGGGCTCTCTTCCCCGCAACACGGAAGCGGGAAACAGGGTTAGCATCGTGCATGTTGCTCGGCGGTGGTTTGAACAGCAGCGCCCAGCGTGCCGGAGGCTGGTTGGTTCCCAGCAAGGGCCACGTTAGGTTCGGTGGGGCCAATTCCAGGTGAGGGGATCAGTAAAAGGACCCCTGAAGATCACCCCCCTCCACCCGGGACTTTTTTTTTTAATCATCACTGCATTGCATCAGGGTAGCCCCTCTTCAAATTCAATGGAGGGGCATATTGAAAAACCCCGTGTCCAAAAATGGAGAGGTTGGACTGTTCCGATTAGACGAAGTAATAAGCATGATGAATTAGAACTCTACTTGATGATTGATGGGGGTTTTTATTATGCAGAGGTGAAATAATATCTCGGAATGCCAACAACAGATAGGTAACTTTGGTCACCACGCGGGCGATATGCGTGCGTGTTTTGTCAAAAAATATCAAAACAAGCGGTGTCACCCACCCACCCACCGCTCACAAACCTAACTTCCCTGGGTGCGTTAGCTCAAGCTATCATAGCATGCAAGCAAGGTCTCTGGAAGAAATGCAATGCAAATAATAAGACCTACATACATTTAGACACACAGCAGCAGCACAGACCCTTGCCGCTTAACACACCCAATATGTCATACAAGTCCAGATCCAAAAATGTGTGATCTCTGGTAACAGATTGACAGGTTTGTTTCCCCAACCGAAGAGGAGGAAGGAGGTTGTTTCGGTTCCTTATGCTGCTACTCCTGAACCTGACACGTTGAAACACTTGAAACAAAAACAATGGGTTGTTTATGTACGTGCACGAAACACGACTCCATTGCTCCTTGTCTGGGTAGCCGAGTTCGCATTAATCAAGGCAAAGGTCCTCTTTGTCGTCTGATGTTTTGATATGGTCTGTGCTGGGCTAATGAAAGCATAAAAATGTTGAGTCAAGACCATCACGAGATATGAATTGTATACCGAATAGTGTATGAAGCAACAAAGGTTAAATGTTGATGATTAGCCCTGCAACATGGCCTCAAAAGATAGATATGCCATATGCCTTAAGAGGCAAGTAAGATAAAGCGATGTGATGATATCTTCACATGATGAGGCCCCCTGTCCCAGAAAGTGAGAATACAGTAAGCAGTTCAGCAACACTAGAAAGAGCACAAGCAACACCATCTCCCACATGAAGAAACATGTAAGCCATCTATTCTACCACACAACCAGCCACATAGTCCTTGTTACTCCTCCTCTGAATCACTCTCAAAAACCACATCCGCAATCTCATCATTCACCAGCTCCCCCACCCAGCTACTCTCCACCAGTATCCCCCTCGCCTCCTCTTCTTCCACGATCATGTCTTCCATCACCAGCCTTGTCGCCAACTCTGGCACAAGCACCGCCTGCAGATATGCCGTGTGCCCTCTCGCACTTATCAGACTATCTTCCAACGCCCGTTTCCTCAGTACCGAGGAAAACTCCTGGATCAAATTCTCGGACATTTGCCGTAGCCCTCTGATACCGTAGTACCCTGGTGTTAGGTTCTCGTCGGAAGACAACAGGGTCTTGTTTTGTCCTCCCTTTATTTTGTTGCGAAATCGGGTGGCGTAGTAGGATTCCCTTTTCCCCTGTAAGATGGAGCGGATGAAGGGATAAAGGCTGGCTATCCTTTGGTCAAGTTTTCGCCACTTGATGTCTGGGTAGCCGTTCAATTCCCAGATTTCTCTTGCAGAACGCTTCCTGTGTCCAATGCAGAACCTCTGCATGGACGGGACTGTTTGGCGGGGGTTGGCTTCTTGGTATTCTGTGAGCAGGTCTCGGCCGACTTCTTCCTTGCAAAGAGGGCAAACCGCTGGTTTGAGAAGCGCGGGGAGATGTATGGGAGACGATGGTGGTTCTGATAGGGGTATTACTGGAGAAGAGATGAGTCTGATCGGTGAGTGTGATCGGCCGAGGCTGTTATCGTCCTTCTTGTGTTTCTTGACTTTGCTTGTGGCCGCTGTTGGTGTGGTTGTCCAGTCGACGTCTGCCCTGAATGGGTCGTCGAGTAGGTCTGGTATTCTGAATGGTTCAATTTGAGTGGCGGACCCTGGTGTCTCGCGTAATGTTGGTAACCTGTTGGGGAGGTCTGATCGTGGTTTCAGAGGCGAGCTACCTAAGTGTTGCGGAATAGAACTTCCTGCGCGCAATGGGCTGGAGTCATATTCAGGAGGCGGAAGAGGCTCCGGTAGCGTACGAGTAGAGGCTCGTTCGTCACCGGAGAAGTCTGAGTTTTTCTTCTCCTCCTGAGAACCTTTTTGCTTTTTGGGGTTACGGCCGCTTGTCGAGGGGCCTCCTCGCTTTCTCTCTCCACGATCCCACTCACCACTCGGTTCATCATCGGCGGCCTTCTTTCTGCTGAACGTTCTCTGTTTCTTTCTGATCTTAGGTTGCACAAATATTGCCCCATTAGCAGTATTTTCTCCCTGGACATCGTCATTGGGCTTCGATGCTGCACTTAAACCGGAACCTGATCGATGTACTTGTGCATGCCGTCCTGGCCCGGAAATGACTTTCTTAGAGTCACTGGATATTAAAACAGCTGTCGAGTCGTCTTTATTGAGCTTTTGAAAGTCGGTGGGACGAATATCACCTCTCCATACTCTCCCGTTTTCATCACTGTCAGAGTCATCTACGGACTCCGTTGACTCTCTGGCAGTCTTTCTTCCTCGAGTGGATGCCTGTGAGGAGTTCGGTGCGGACTCCTGCGAGCTAGGTATTGGCGAATCTATAACAAACTGCCCTGGGGAGCTTGGAATGGCCCCCAGATCTCGACGGGGTGCTTCCATGTCTGAGCTTCGCGATGGAGATGATATATGACTTGGAAGATTCATTGAACTTCTTTCGCTATCTGAGCTTGGTGTCGAGATATCATCCGGCGGGCGTTTGTCTGTAGAGTCTTGCGAAGTTTGAGATATTGGCTTGCCGTTCACGATCTTGAGAAGCGGGTTAACTCCTGGAGTTCTCGTCAGGCCAACTATGCGGCCTTTGCTGCCCCACGGAGCATTGATCTTCCTAGTAGGATAGGTAACCATCCCGGACTGCAAATTTGGCGTCAACGTGAAGACCCGTTGTGTCAGAGTCCCAATACAGAGTTGGTTTGCTTTTAGTATCTGGTGAGCCTTCCAAAATTCAAGGCGTAATATCGACCTGGAGTGCGGTTAGATACTATGTCAAAGGACTTCCGGTTTGGGGCAACACGTACAAAGCGTGCCTGCGAAATGCTGGGAGGCCACAGGATGAATAAAATGGAAATGATTTTTGGAACTGATCCCAAACTGACCGCAAACTGGTCCTAAACTGATCCGGGGCGTACAGGCAGCAGTGGCTTCAGCGGAGACTTGAAGCTGCACCCTGGCGGATTTCGCTCGTGGAAGTTTAGAGACTTGGATACCAGCTGTGCAAGTCGCGACTTCGAGCGCGTCGTGCAGGGATCTTAAGTTCTTTGACCCATAGCGTTCCACAAGCGCGAGCCCCACAAGCGCGGGCCCCACAAGCTTCCCTGTCCGCCCCAGGGAACCGTTTGACGTCCCAACATTCACCGTCCATGAGCATCGTTGCTTCGAGAGTGCAATTAAACGGCACAGCAGCTCCAGCAAGTCCTGACTGTGAAGGGTACGACAGATCAGCATCATGGCCTCGAATAGGAAATATGCGGCACTTCCAGATCTGGTAAACCAGCCACCGCCCGCCACAATCAAGCCCACTAAACTAACCAGATATCGAACGCCAGGATTCCGCGCCTGATATCTACGAGACCCCCGAGCTTACTGATGACACTTCTACCATCCCCGTGAGTGTTGGGCATTCGAATCGTTCTGGAGACGCCTTGCTGATGACGCATACAGCCCACAACTGTGCGGTCAGCCTCTGACAACGAGTACGATGGCGACAATGATGCTGCCGCCATTTCGCGGTCGAGGCTCCGGATAAACCAAGCTCGGTCAAAGTTCATGCCAGCTGCCGTGGATTCTACGGGGGTTGACTTTTCAGACCGGGTCAATGGCAAGCGAAAGTCATACAAGGCGTCCAGCAGAAGACACCGCGTTTTGGATGATGGGACCGAAGAATTGGGCGACCTGAGTGACGAGGACGATGTTGGACACCTGGCGCGGAAGATTGCACGTTTGAGGCGGGAAATTGAGGAGGCAAAAGAGGAATATGGGAAACAAAAGGCTGCCACAAACGAAACAACAGACGAGGCCGGTGTGCAAGAGCAGGAGATCGAATCTCTAAGCAAAACTCTGGATGAGATGGCAAGATTTGACGAACTGCCAGCCCTTCGGCCTGTTGCTGCACCTATCCCACTGGCAACCAGTGGTGGCGGGCAACCAACGGGAGATATCGAGGGCGCTGCAAGCTACATCATCACCTATGCCCCGGATTACGAACAAACACATGCTTTGGCCAAAGCAGCTGACTTCGACCGTCGTATTGTGTTTTTGGAGAAAGCCCTCGGAGTGGGTTCAGCAGCCATGCCGGAATTTGACTCGAATGGCCTCCCTCGAGCTATCATTCCTCTGGTTGAGAACCTTCACAAACAGATTTCGACCTTGTCTGAGGCCTCGACGCCATCTTTGGATGCCATCAGCAGGAGGGTTAGGGCATTGACACAAGAGGCGGAGAATCTGGAGAAGGCTCGTAAGAATGCCAAGACAGCTCAGGAGGCATTGGCATCTACGGGAGCAGCTCCATTTGATGAAGGCGCCACCCCTGAAGATTCGGAGCAAATTGCAAAGGTCAATGCCCTGTACGGCATGATCCCAACCATCGAGAACCTGAGCCCGCTGCTTCCACCCCTGCTGGATCGACTTAGGTCCCTGAGGATGATTCACGCAGACGCTGCAATGGCATCTGAGACTTTGGCGCAGCTGGAGCAAAAGCAAGCTGAGATGGCCACGGATATCCAGCAATGGAGGGAAGGACTGGAAAAGTTAGAGGTTGTGGTCAACGATGCTGGTGCCTCGAGGGAGAAAAACATGGAGGTGATCTCGGAGTGGGTGAAGGACTTGGAGGGTAAAATGTCCAAACTGTATTGAGCGAGCATTATGCCATGTGATACCCGTGTTTAGAATCTACGCTGTCTTTGATCTTCAGAGCTACAGAGATCAGTGCACCTTGATGTCCCATGATGGTACTTCTGACCAGTGAGTGGGTCCGCAAGCCTCGGCACGCGGGGGCCGAACACCCGTCATGTGTGGGTCTGAACCAAGCCAATCAAATCCCACAAAGCTCCCCCTGCTCAGAGCATAAATTCTCCAAGAGCTTTCCTCGAGCTATAACTTTTTCTTTTACCCATATTACAACAGCAATTGTTCGAGAAACAGGTTGTAAGCTGCCCATGTTGCATCACCTGCTGATTGCAGTGGCAATGGGAGACTCCTGAGGGCCAGGAGATTGGCCATGATACCGCCATGAAAGCAGCAACGGAGGCTCATCGCACGTGATGGAGCAGCTGTTATCTCTTTCAAGATTTTCTCCATCTTGAAGAGGGGCATTTCCCCTGCCCCTCTCTCCCTTCGACAACCATCGTCACCACTCACTTGGTAAGTTCTCACTCCTTCCTCACCTCAAGACAAGACACATCGTTTCGGTTATTATGATGAACAAAAATGCATATATTATCTGAGTCTCAGTATGCTGTATCAATTTATCACCAAGATCTCTGACATATAACCAACGATGCTGTTTTTGACCCACTGGAATCTCTCCATCTTTTTGCGAGCGCAAGCTAACAGTCGCAATCAAAGTGTCTTATCTAGTAAACAATGACAACCACTCCCAAGCCGCCCCCAGGGCACTTCACCATCCTCTACTTTGCCACCGCTACCTCCTTCACGAGCAAGAACGTCGAGTCGCTCCCAGCGCCTCTGTCGCTGAGGAAACTCGTGGGCGTGTTGGAGGAGCGGTACAAGGGGATCAAGGAAGGAGTGCTGGACCACAGCTTGGTGACGATTAATCTTGCGTATGTGGATATCCCCGAAGAAGGGGAGGATGATGTAGTGATTAAGGAAGGGGATGAGGTGGCGATTATTCCGCCTGTTAGCTCTGGCTAGGGTAGTAGCTTGCCCGTTCCGACAACGACATAGATATAAAGAACTTTTTTTACCATCATCCGTGATAGACATTGTCCCACTAGGAGTTTAATAATGGCTGCTCGTCAGGTGATGGTGATCTCGATGTTGTCGACCCCCATCGTGACCGGCCGTCGGTGCTATGCCATTTTGTCCAGAACCCAACTCGGTTGAATGGGATCGAAGCGCGGTTCCAGTTCCACTCTGCCCGGCGCAGTCGTTTGTAGACCACGATCCCAACCCAGACCAGGACTCCGAGTAGGATTGTGGAGAGGATGGAGACGAGGACGGACATGGCGGTGATGGTGGAGACCTGACACCCGAACGGGCGGGAGCGGACCTCCCAGCGTTCGGACCAGTGGGGGCAGATGTCGGGCTGGGATATGGGGCCGAGGAGGGGAAGGGGGTGGGTGTTGGGGGTGCAAGATTGGGTCTTGTTAACTTGCTTGTTAGCAATATGTAAGAAGGGGGCCAAGAGAGGGAGGTAACATACAAAGGGGCACCAGGAGCAAGCGTCTTGAGCCAGGCAGGGTGAGCAGGACTGCTGGCGCCAGCAGCGGAGGAGGTGGTCGTCAGGGTCTTCACGAGACATTCTTGGGCTATAGGTCGGAATGCTACAGGTATAACGAGGAGTGTATGTATAAATCTGAGTGATAGCTCTAGGCGTGGTTATAAGTAATCAATCGGAGATCATGAGAGAGACATGAAGTGAGAATGAGGGGCGGCGGCTAAAAACCGTTGCAAGTTGACGGTTGAAGCTGAGAATCGCATGAGATGATGCGGGGCAGGCATGTCTCTGGCGCAGCAAGCAGGTACGATAACATGGCTTCCGGATTCAGCTTTATAGTTTAAGCAACGCCTACGTTTTGAAAAATCTGCCACCCAGTTTTGTCTCGAACGGTTTTAAACAGTGCACAAAAATTCATGTCTGGCACTCAGCCTTTTACCGACGCTCATCGATCGAATGGTCCAATTGGCTCTGCTCTCAGCTTCATTACATATGTAGCCACTTCGTTTCACTCCCTCACAATCTCCCTTGCCCTCAGCTTCTCCTCCTCGGTCAACACCCAGACCATCCCCCCATCTATCTCCTCTTCCTCCTCGGCAACCAACTCCTCCCACTCCTCCTCCTCCATGTTCGCCACCATCAGTATCTGCCCAACCTTGCCAAACACCTCCCTCACCCCGTAGTTACCCTTGGACACCACGCCAATGATGCCGTTTACATCCCTCTCCAACCTTATCGCCCCGTACGCACTTAGGCCCCTGCCCGCTTTGGCATAGCTCCACACCCTCTTCTCCAGCACCTTTTGCGCCAGGTACGCCGCGGTCTTGTCCATCAGCTGGTTATACGTCTTTGGGGTCAACAGACGTGAAATAGGCTTCATCAGTGCGTCCCAGCCGAGTTCAAATGTTAGTGGAACCTGCTCAAGATATTCTTCCAGTGTTTTGTCAGATTGCGCGGCCAGCTCAATGAGCTCTTCCTCAGTGGAGATGGTGTAATCTGCATCGCTGAAGGTGGAGGTGATAACCGGCCTGAGACGGGCGTAGACTACTTCGCTAAACAAGACTTCGATACCGGCCTTGACGAGCTCGCTGGATTTGAGCTGGAAGGAGGTTTTGAGGTTTTGGAGGCGGGTGACTATTTCCTTAGCATCGTTTGCAAAGGGGAAGGCGGCGGTTAGTGCTGATGACGGTTGCTGAGCGGAGTTGTCGGCGGGCTGATTGTCTGGGGGTCTCAGTATCCCGGACACAATCCGGTCTAGGTACTCGTTTGCCACGTCCAGACTGTTAATGAGGACGATAAAGGCGATGATTTTGTCTTCGGGGGGGAAGCCTCCTTGGACGTTGGGTTTGGGGAGGTATTCGTCACGCATTTTGCGCTGGATCAGGCCGACAAAGTCAGTGCCGAGGAGGGCTTGGATGGTGGGGATGACCTCCTTGACGACATCCTTTTGGGAGGTGGAGATGGACTTTTCGATGACGGTCTTGGCGATGTACATTACGTCGTCGACAGCAGAGATGATGAATGGTGGGTTGCTCTCGATCGGCTTGTTTTGTCTGAGCGTGAGACCGCTGGGGAACTCGTCCAGCTGAAACGCCTTCTCGACAGAGCGTCGGAAGAAGAACTTGGTGAGTTCGGTGTAGGGTGACACTAGCTTTCCAGAGACCTTTCGGCCTAGGTTAGACTTGGTAAGAACTTCAGGCATGGTGAGTGGCGCATCGTCGGGTGAGTCGGGTTCCTGGCATTGTCAGTATCATGCGGTTGAGAGGATCACGACTATAACCTACCCTGCACTTTCCAGCAAGGAAACGAGAATACAGGGACCACCTCCCAAGCATGACAGCAATCTCGCTCAGCAAGGCGTCTACCTCCTTCATATCCACCCCCTCATCCTCGCTCTGGCGACCGTTATTGGTGCCGCCAACAGCAGGCGAGTTCACTCGTGGTGTTCCTCCGAAACCTCGATTCGACTGGGCAACGAAGCTCTGAACAAGGAATGAAAAGGGGTAGCTCCTGACATCAGTCAACCTCCTATCCACGGTCCTCTCATCGCTCCAAGAATCCAGGATAATGCCTCCTTGGACATCTGCCTCCATCTGCAGTCTTTCAATGACCTTGACCATCTTCCCGGTTCCATAATGCCTTTCCACCAACCCTCCATGCCCATCCACGATATGCGCAATATGTTCGAACAACTTGGTGAGAGCGTTGGCGAAAAAGAACCCGTCCTTTCTCCCCTGCCCACCAACCGTGGAAGCCCCTTCCTTGAGCACCGTCCTAGCTGTACCCGCAACACCCTGGCAGACATACTGCCCATACACATCCAACCCAACATCCCCCCTCCCAATAAGCGGAAACAGCTTGAAAAACCTTGTTACCCTTGCACCATCCCCGTCCTCGGCAGCCTTCTTGAACTCCCTCAGAAACAAGTTGCACAAGCTCTCCCTCGCTGTCTCAAGCGTAACCCAAGGCGGGTCAGGCACCTCCACCGTCGGCACCACCGCAGCTGCGAACCCTCCCCGGACAATCTCCTCAGGCACCTTGGAGGCCCGCGCAATATACCCAGCTGCTGCCTCCCAGTCCTGAGGGGCGCCCATGCTGCCCACCACGCCTGCGACGCATGCTTTGAGCTCGGCTACCTGCTCCACGACGCGCAAGGTGTCTTCGACCCGTGACTTTTCCAAATCGAGAGTGCGGACTCGGCTGGAGAGGTGGGAGGCGGTTTCTGAGGCCGAGGCGAGCATGCCGTTGCTTATTCCGCGGGAGGCGATCACCTGGGCGCCGAGGCCGGCGCGGAGGTTGTCGAGGCGGGAGAGGGAGCGAGTTAGGTCGGCTTGGGAGGAGGTGAGGGTTGCCAGACGGTCTGTGAGAGAGGATTCGCGGGCGTGGAGGGATGCGAGCGCGGCGCGGATCTCGGCTGGGGAGGTGGCATTTTGGATTGCTGCTGATGGGTTATTGGTGGTGGTTGTGGTGGTTAGTTTTGGGGTGTTGAGGGTTGGGAAGCTGGTTAGGGCGGGATTAGGAGACGCGGTGGCAGACATTTTGGTCGTCGTAGCGGCGCCATTGGAGAGAGCAGACATTGGAAGAGTATCGGCGCATCGCTCTTTGTGCAGTTGCGCGCCAGGATGGGGTGGTCAGGGACCCGTCAAGGTAAATGAGCCCAGTGATGGCCCGCTGACACTGCTGGCAGTTTGGGCGTTGGTGGGTTTGCCAATATGACACGCAGTTGGGGCCTGTAGGGGTAGCTAGCGCCCCACTTAATCGGCCATTGGGACACCCAACCACGCCGCCGATGCTTGACCTCCTCCGTGCCAGTAGTTCCTTCCGACCCGGGACACATCCGGCGTCACGGCGGCGTGCTCGCCATTTTCAACTAGAACGCAGTTAGCATGTAACGTGCCCTCGAATCCAATCGGATCGTCACTCTTCACTTTTGTTTGAACTGAGCGGAAGATTTTCATTTTTATCACTTTGATCAACAGCAAACAAATGATGCGGTGCATCTGTTCCAACACCACTCACTTGGTTTTCAATGTTCATTCGGTACCATTATTACGTTTGCGATAGCGGCGAGAAGCGGCCCAATGCATTATGGTTTCATCTCATCCACAGATTGTTTTGTTCCCGCCGCAAGGCTTCACCATCACTTTCTAGTCTACGGATTAGGGCCTACAGTCCGTCAGCCAAGCGACAGATGTCTGCCTTGATGCTCACCGATTTCACGGCCCGTACTATAGGGGATCTCCGGTGTTTGCCTACTTCAGTACTGAGGCCTACATAGCTTTCCTATATGCCCCCGGCTTGACGAATCAGACTTCCTCGTCATATCATGCAAACGCAGCCCCGTCGCTTTCCATGTCTGCCTTGCTTCGTTCTGTTCCTCCGTTTGCTCGTTTCTCCATGCAGCTATCCTATCCGGATTCTCATGTTACGATTACCATTCTTTGCTATAGCAAAGCCTAGGTACACCAGGACGTTTACGGCCCTCCAGAACACACCAGATTTGATATGAGAAAAGAAATCTGTCTCAGAAAGAAATGTCACGAATGTAGAAAGCCGCACTTCAAAGCGGCCATGGTTGTTTTCTCCGGCTATATATGTGTCTTTCTCGCTCTCGACTCGAGCTATGAG
Source organism: Triangularia setosa (assembly GCA_033296915.1). Classification (NCBI taxonomy): domain Eukaryota; kingdom Fungi; phylum Ascomycota; class Sordariomycetes; order Sordariales; family Podosporaceae; genus Triangularia; species Triangularia setosa. Next base: position 7,853 of record MU866091.1, on the reverse strand, counting down.
GGCCCAGCACACTGCTTGACAAGCAAATCGGCACCATACGCCCGGAACTCATACAAGCACCCGTTCGACTTTGACGTTTACAGTTATCCATCATGCCTCAGGAGGACACGCTCCAAGATAACCTGCTTGCTAGTCCCAAGCTCCTTCTCAAGATCGATAAGCTTCGCGAGAGAAATATCGGCAAGCATGTCCCTCTGCCACAAGTATGTGCGTCCCCCTTAGCCGAGCCACCATTTTGAAGCTAACATGACAATAAGCTTGTTGTTGTAGGAGACCAAAGCTCTGGGAAATCATCTCTTCTTGAGAGCTTGACTGGAATTCCTTTCCCTCGTGATGTTGGACTTTGCACACGCTACGCCACTCAAATCACACAGCGCCGCGATAATTCAACTCACGTGAACATCACTATCATTCCTGGGCCGCGCTCAACAGATGAGCACAAAAGCCATGTCGAGACCTACTATGGCAGTGCCCTTTCTGGGGATGACTTGCGCGCCAAATTTCCGGCAATTTTGCAAGAGGTATGAAATCACACAATTCAGCATCCGAGTTATCCAATGTGTTGACAAATTGTGCAGGTCAATGCCAGAATGGGCATTCGACTGAGCTCATCTGCCAAAGGCGGGACCGTCTTCAGCGAGGATATTCTTAAAATCGAGATTTGCGGTCCCAAAGAAGACTACCTGACCGTCATTGATGTCCCGGGAATCTTTCGCAATCCAACCGAGGGCGTCACCACCAAACAAGACATCGACATGGTTCGGAACATGGTCACCGAATACATTAGAGACAACCGGACTATTATCCTGGCAGTCTTGCCTTGCAACATCGACATCGCCAACCAGGAGATTCTGACTCTCGCTGAGGAGTACGACCAAAAGGGCGAACGCACTCTTGGCATCCTGACAAAGCCAGATTTGGTACTTGAAGACAGCAGCAAGAATGCCATTTGCAGCATTGTCGAGAACAAAAGGAAACAGCTGACTTTGGGCTATTATGTTGTGAGAGGTCGCGGTGCAGATCAGGATGACTCCGGTTATGAGTCCCGCGAACAGATGTTCAACGAGGACCCTTGGCGCCGTCTGGACAAGGGGAGGGTTGGTGTCCGCGCACTCAAGGCAAAACTGGGCGAACTGCTTGGTGATATGGCACGGCGTGAATTCCCCAAGCTGAGGAAAGACATCGGCGAGATGCTCAGCCGCGCAGAGAAGGAAAGAGATGGACTTGGCCCCTCCCGTGGTAATGATACCGAGCAGCGGATCTTCCTGAGCCACATCGCAGACAAGTTTCAGGAACTGGTGAAAGCTAGTCTTGAAGCTCGTTACTACCACGATCCAGCATTTGAGACGTCCCTCCATCTCAAACTGGCCACACTGATGGCGTTCCTTGCTGAAAACTTCAGCCGCGAGTTTGAGGTGAAGGCTGCATATCGAAACTTTGAGAACCGAAACTCCGACGATGACTATGACGGCATTGATGAAAATGTGAAGAATGAGATGAATTTGCTGCAGGTATTGGAAAACTCAAGTGTGTGCCCCAGCAGCAGTTCCGCTGCCTCGGAAGCGGTCAGGATGCTGGAATCTGCGACTCAAGAACTCGATCCTGGAGAGTTTCCTGAGCTTCACGACATCATCTGTGACGAGTACGAGGTAGGCTATCCAGAAGACGGGATCATGGACTGGATAACGAACCTTTATGTTCGATCACGCGGCATGGAACTTGGACACTATAGTGACGCCGTTCAGGCCAGTGCTTGGAAAGAGCAGTCCAAAAAATGGCCCGTCATGAGTCGCGTATTTGCCAGCCGCGCGATCATGATCATCCAGCGGTTCATCGCAAATGCACTCAGTATCGTCTGTACCGATAGCGCGCTTCAAGGCACATTGTGGTCATGTATCCAGGAAGAGGTGCTTCAACGATACAGGAGAGCAACCTGTTTCCTTGAGTACCTGCTTTCGGTCGAGCGAGAGTTCAATCCATACACCCTCAACAAGCACTTTAGCAAGGCCCGTCAAGAGGCCCTGGCGGACCGAGCAGCTGACCATATTCTTTCGACGTTACCTGGTTCGATGCAAGACGCCGGAGACAACGCTTCAATCACCATCGGCCAGATCCGTAGTTCTACCAAGGACAAATCCAACATTCAAGACGTGGCCGAGCAGCTTCACGATGGCCTGAGCTCGTACTATGATGTGGCTCGGAAGCGGTTTGTCGACAATGTCTGGGCCTATGTCGTCCAGTCCCATTTGCTTTTCGGACCGAACACTCCGCTCAAGGTCTTTACCCAGGATTGGGTGATTGGACTAAACGCCGAGCAACTCGAGGCCATTGCTGGAGAATCGTCAAGTGTCAAGGAGCAGCGGGCTAACCTGGCCCGCAAGATCGAAGACTTGAAGGAGGCCAAGAAGATTTTGCAGTTTTGATGAACGCAACGGTGGAAAGTGCATCTTGTGGGTTAAATTACCTCTCTCTTTCCTTTTGCTTTGATGGAACGGCGACGGCCAAGACGAGGATGTTTAGATGTATGAAAAACTTCAAAAACAGACCGCATGCTTATGAATAGCGACATTGAAACAAGGTGCCACGAATTTGATGCTTGACTTGATTCAATTTGTCTCTGACGGTTTTTCTCCAACTGTACCGTCCTTGTCTCAAATAAAAAAATGTTTCAAGAAACATTGTCAAAGAAATGCTTAGTGGGGAAAGGGAAGAGAGTGTGTGTGGGTGTGAGGGTTGATTCTTGGGGGCCGAGTGAAACGGCATTTTCTGCAACAACTTAGTTACAAATCCCAATTGCCACTATCGACAATCTGTAACAAGGTCCGCTGGCGTAATGGCAGCGCGTCTGACTACGATTTCATCAGTTAATCAGGAGGTTCCAGGTTCGACCCCTGGGCGGATCGTTTTTTGTTGGGAGGAGAACAAGAGTTTGAGTTTTCCACCTGGGCTTTTTTACCTGGTGTTGCTGTTTGCTACTCGAAGTCTTGGAACTGCAACCTATTCCCATGGCTTTAAACGCCGGCTTGCATTGTCTGTTATTCTGATTTTCTCAGGCGGAATTTGCAACATATCTCCAATCCAGAGTATGGTAGAACTGCTTATGTATGTGTGTGGTGGACCTTTTTTTCCTTTATCGGCGATATGCAGGAGGGGTAGGCTGGTGCTGGGGTTTGGTCTTGTAGGGGGTGTTATCGCCGATGGGTTTAATCGGAGGTCGTTATTGACGCCCCTTTTCGGCGCTGGCGGGGGCAATCGGCGATAGGGTCGCAAGACGGAAAACCATCGGTTGTGGTGTTTTTGTGTAGCACAAACTAGGATTTAATGTGATGCTATCGTGAGTTTTGGAGATGGAGATTTGATTCAATTGTCAAATCGCCTAAATCCATTCTCCTTTTGGAAGTTGTTAGTGCCAGGATGGTTTGACATGATGCATCTGACGATGGGCCAGGCTTTTTTATATAAAGAGTCCTCATCGACCACGAGGGATAGTTTCTTGTCTTGTACAACACCAATAGTTTCAACAACAGAACTTACAGTTCCAACGACACCCTTGAAGTCCCTTATACATCGTCAAAAGCAAATCTCATACTGCACCAGGACATCACTTACCACCTCACCTTTACTCACAAATTATCCACCATGTCAACTACCAGCACGAACACCCCTCGAAACCCAGTCTGGCTCATCACCGGCGCCTCCTCCGGCTTTGGCCTCGCGCTGGCAAAAGAAACACTCTCCCGCTCTCACGCCGTCATCGCCACCTCTCGCTCGACCTCATCCCGGGGAATGGTATCCCTTGCTTCTCTTGGAGCCCAGACTCTAGCCTTGGACGTCACAGCATCCGAGTCAGAACTCTCCGAAACCATCGCCAAGGCAGCGAGTCTGGTCCCGGGAGGGAGGATTACCCACGTGGTCAACTGCGCAGGTTACATCCTCGAAGGAGCTGTCGAGGAGACAACGCAAGAGGAAGTGAGAAAGGTGTTCGAGACGAATGTTTTGGGGAGTGTGAATGTTGCTAGGGCGGTGGTGGGAAAATTAAGGGAGACGAAAGGGGTGCTGGTGAATATGGGAAGTTTGGGGAGTTGGATGAGTGGTGGCGGATTTGCTCTCTGTAAGTCACACTGTATTCGAGGTTGAGGAGAAAGGGAGGGGGCTGACGATGGACAGATTGCAGCACTAAATGGGCTGTTTCGGGGTTGACTGAGGGGTTGAGAGATGAGTTGAAGCCGTTTGGAATTAGGGTTTGCTGTGTTGAGCCTGGGTATACCAGAACGTCATTTTTGGCTGAAGGAGGTGGCCATAGGTTCAAGGCTGTGAGAGCGCTGGAGAGGTATGATGGGTTGGGGTACAGAGAGCGATTGAATGCGTATAATGGGGAGCAGCCGGGAGATGTGGACAGGTGTGCGGTTGCTATGGTTGATTTGTTGACTGGCACCGGAATGGCAGAAGGAAAAGAGATTCCGATGAGATTGGTGTTGGGTTCGGATTGCTTGGAGGTTGTGAGAAACAAGTGTGAGAGCACGCTGAAGCTGGTGAAGGCATGGGAGACTGTTTCGAGGTTTGCAGACGGGCAGAGGTGAGAAAGGACCACGTCAGCTTTTCCTTGTGTTTGGTATTGGGTGTTTGATAGACGATGTAAGTTCCTGTTTGACCCTCGGTGTGGAGTCTTGTGTTGTCTTGGGTTGATGATGAAAATCGTGATAATTGGTGATGGTTGTCAATGGAGGCCTCGCTGGGCTGCAGAATTGGCCGTTGCAGCGGGGAAAACTCCGTGCCGTTCTGCCGCCATCGGGCGCTAACGCAGGCCAAGATCCCACTAACTTTCGGCGCCTTGCGGGTCTCGAACATTCACTAGCGCCCATCGGTTCCGGCAGATAGGCGACGACGATAGCTTCGTGATAGCAACAGCCGTCTTCGGGAAGAGATGCTTCAGCATATGCGAGAGGGCTTATGCCGTTCACAAACGATGGAAATAGTAAGTCCTCTACAGGGTCGGGAATAACATTGGATAAGCCACAGCTGTGCGTAAATCCCGCCGGGATTTTCACTGCAGCGCTCTCAGCTCCTCCTTCAGCTCTCCCACTTCCCGCTGCCAACCGTTTTGGTGCAGCAAGCTGCGCCTTGGCAGGATTCATATGAGTGCCGAGCTCCCGAAATGTCCAGTTTTAATCATCGGCAAGCAGTGAGCAGGCAGAGTATAATAGGTGAATCCTTCGTCAGCAATGGCTGCTCTTTTAACGGCAGCTTCGGCTTTGTCTGATGACAATCTATGTTTCTACTCTCGACAGTCCCCTTGAGACTGAAAGACGGACGGTTAAACAGCCGCAATGGATGTAGACACAGCAGAAGCAGCGACGTCATCGTCAACATCTGTAGCCAGTGCCCCACCAGATATGCCCTCCAGGTCCAGACCCCCTTCGTTGTTGGCACATACAGATCACCGACCTCGGCTCTCCAAAACAGACTCTATCGCATCTGTCTTGTCAGCTCACAGAAACTACCTGGATTCTCTTCCGGTCCCCACCAAAGAAGAGTTCGATCAAATAAACAAGATCCAAACAGAGCGTGAAGCCGAGCAAAAGAAGCAATTCCGGCGAAACCAGCGCCAACAAAGCCTAGAGCTCGTCAACAGTCGCAGAAACAGCACCATAAGTGAGAATAGAAGCGTCACCAAAGCTGCCACCGTCATACAACGGACTTACCGTGGCTACCGAGCTCGCCGGACGTTGGCAGGCTTGGGGATAGACGCCTCAACCCGCTGGGTGCATGCCATAAGAGAAGCCCAATGGCGAGCCCTCACCAGGCCCCGGCCCCGGAGCGAGTACCTCGACACCGACAGTCTCTACTCTCCTAGCTTCTTCTCGCCGTCCTTGTCACCCGGGGACACCAACAGCGACGCAGGCAGCAGTATCATGCTCGCCGGGACCCGCTCCCCTACCGCGCGCCTCAACTGGAAAAAAGCCTCCACGATAGCCCGACGAGCAGGAGGAGACGCAGACGAGAGCTCTTCCTCTTCTTCGTCTTCATCCTCCTCGTCATTCAGCTCCTCCTCCTCGGAATCCGAATCCAAGCTTTCCAAAGCACAGAAGCAGCAGCTCAAACAACGCCGCGCCGAGTCCAAAGCCCGCCGCAAAGCCGACTCCCGCACCATGGGCCTGCAGTATTTCCTGGAGATGATCGACCACAAGCACCGGTATGGTTCCAACCTCAAAGTCTACCACGAAGAATGGCAAAAAGCCGACACCCAAGACAACTTTTTCTACTGGCTCGACCAGGGGGAAGGTCGACTCCTCTCCCTCGAAGCCTGTCCCCGTGAAGTTTTGGAGAGGGAACAAGTCCGCTATCTCTCCCGCGAAGAGCGGCAAGCCTACCTCGTGGCCATCGACGAGCATGGCCGGCTATGCTGGGCGAAGAACGGGGTGCCGATCGACACGACTGAAAAGTGGAAAGACAGTATCAACGGGATTGTTCCGAGCGACGATCCCACCCCGGCTTATGAGCCCGTCTCGGAATCGACCACCAACTTCCTCGGTGAATCCTCCTCCTCGACCGAATCCTCCTCCCGATCCCCCTCACCACCCGTTACCTCCCCCCCTCCGCCCAAAAAATCCGCGAGGCGCCTCTTCAAAATGTCACCCACAACCATGCTCAACAAGCTCCTCCGCCACTCGGTGACCCCCAACACCTGGATTTTTGTCGCCGACACCTCCTTTCGTCTGTACGTCGGGATCAAAAACTCTGGTGCCTTTCAGCACAGCTCCTTCCTCCAAGGGAGCAGGATTTCCGCGGCGGGGCTGATCAAGATCAAAAACGGGAAGTTACACTCGCTCAGCCCGCTGAGCGGGCATTACCGGCCGCCGGCGAGCAACTTCAAGGCGTTTGTGCAGACCTTAAAGAGGGAGGGGGTGGACATGGGGAAGGTGAGGGTTAGCAAGAGCTATGCTGTGCTGGTGGGGCTGGAGGGGTATATGAAGGTGAAGGAGAGGGGGAGGGAGATGAAGGGGTTGGTTGGGAGGGGGAGAAGGGGAGAAGGTGGAGGAGGGAAAAGAGGGGAGAGGAGGCAGGAGAAGGGGGATCATAACGAGGGGTTGGAAGTTGCGGAGCGTTTGGGGGAGTTGGAAATTGGGCCGGGAGACGATTCGCACGGAGGGAAGGGGTGACTGCTGATTGCGTCAAGATAAATGTTGATGATTAAAATACGGATGAGAGCAGATAAAAAGGTGCTATCGGTTGTAATAAAAATAAAAATAAAAATAAAAGAAGACAAGGATGATGAATGGAATGTATTGGTATGAGTGGCATGTATACCTATGCGATCAAGTGTCACGAATGAGACGACACCATGCATTTTGAGACGGACGCTATGAATGAAATGAGCCGAGATGTTATAAGTGAGATGGAGATGTTATAAGATGAATGACATGTATAAGATTCAATGGCATGGATGGGATGAACGATGCATGAGATGACTGGTCTTGATCAGCTGACGTGCGATCTGTGATAGGAGTGACATGTGGCTGATGTACAATGTATCCGATAGAGGATATGGATGAGATGGACGACAGCGGGAAGATGGTCGACTTGGATGAAAACTACATGATTGAGCAGGACGAGTGGTAGCGTGAAACCAAAAGCTGTATATGCAATGGGACTGGCAACGAAGTGAATGATAGAGAAAGCGTTAAAATCGGCTAAAAATGCTTAGCAAGCAAAAGATAGCAAGTTCTATCTATCTATCTATCTATATATATATATATATAACGTACTTGCATAGCAGATGACGCAACATAGCGGATGACGCACTTTCCACCCCACCTACCATCTTTCACCTTTACCACCACTTTTCTCCATCA
>MU866090.1:180713-270438 GCA_033296915.1 Triangularia setosa | reverse complement strand
CTTTTTGCTTATAACTTTAAAATTTTATCTCCATGGGTGAATCCAAAGCCACCGGGCCAATAAATTTGTCGCTTCTTACCCCATAAATATTTGCGGGGGCGGCCCCCCCCCCCCCCCCCCCCCCCGAAACGCCGCCAGCCCAAAGTTACCTGGGTATAATAACAAGAAAAAGCCATCCAAGAACCATCCGAACAAATTAGAAGCTCGGCTTCGTGAGAACGCGGTACTCCACGTAATCCTCCCCGTCGATTTGGATCAGGAAGGGTTGGCTGACAAGAATGCCCTTAAATGGGCCGCTCGGCTTCCGCTCATACCTGATGGTGCCGTTCATCAGGACATCACCTTCGTACCCTTGGCCCTCGTTGCGGATACGTGTGGCCTCCTGGCTGGCCCAGACATTGTTCAGGCGAGAGATGTTCTCGCTGAAAAACTCTCTGCGGCTGGCTGGGGTGGCCGATGACTCGCGGGGTGTGGCGGTGCTGCTGGCACGCTGAGTAATGCGAGCCTGCGTTATCTCAGCCCTTTCGATCCCCTTGCGGGCGAGCGCGTGGGTCTTTTCCAACTGAGCGACGGCTGACGACGGCTTGCGGTTCGCAGCCCCGAACTCGGGGTTGGGAAGTGACTGCCGGCCACGAAGTCCAGTTTGGCGACGGGGCTCATCGGACCTTGAAGTCGGTGAGGCGAAGGCAAGACCATTAGTGAGGCCATTAGCTCCCTCCGCGGCCGAGGCCTCAAAGTCACTCTTAGTGACCGAGGATCCTGCGGCAATGTTCAAAGCCACGCGCTTCTGTGCCTCTTGAACGGCATTTACTTCGTTACGGGGGCGCTCTTCAGATGTCTCACCCTGATCGAGCTGATACTGACGGACCCTGCAGTACTCCTTGACTTCGTGGCGAGAAAGGCCCTTGAGATGAGGCTCAAACTCGAGTTCGTCCCAGGCGATCCAGAGTGCACCAGGACCGCTAGGGAAGTTGCCATTGGTAACAAGCCGCCCATCGCGGGTCTCGCGACTAAGCTTGATCCGGAACATGTCATTAGCACCCAGAACGCCATGAACGGCGTGCTTGTTGATCGGATCATCTTCACTGGATTTAGTCCAGTATCCCAGAACGATGCGGGTAGGGCGAGTCCCCGGGAGACTCTCCGCGGATTGTCGTGGGGAAGGAGCAGGCTCTAGCTGGGCTGAAGTAAAGGATCCTGTAACCTTGCGTTTTTTGGACTCAGGACGGCTAGGGAGTGAGGCGGGATCCGGAAACACAGCGCCGTAAGCAATAAGAGGTTGGTTGGCTGTCTCTGGAGGAGGATTGGTTCTAACTCTCTCAACCGCGAGCTCGGCAGCCGCTTTGTCTGCTTTGTTCCGCTCCTCGGGACTCTCATTTTCACCAAGATTGTCAGCACGGATCTTGACGAACTCCTTGATCATGTGGTGATTGAGGCCAACAAGGTGGTCTTCAAAAACGATCTTGTCGAAGACAACCCAGCTTCCACCAGGGCCAGGAGGAATCGGGTACCGGTGATCAACTTGACGTTTGTCGCGGGTGGTTGTTTGGATTCTGGTTCTGAGTCGATCCCGCGAGTCGATGAACCCTATCACGGAATGCTTGTCGGCCTCATCTTCGGCTTGCGAATCTCGCCAGTATCCGATGATGACACCCTTCACACCACCAGAGCCATGAGTCTTGGCAGGACGGGCTTTGACACGACCTTCCTGGGGACCTGGGCTGTCGTCTTTAACGGAGTCAGCATAGAAGGTAGAGGTCCGTTTGCGCTTGCCGGTCAAGATGGCCGATGGGTCCATGTTGGCGTCAGCGATGTCAGAATTTGCTTGGGTGGCGGGCAGCTTCTTGTTGGCTTTGGTGCCGACAACGATCTCGTCTTCGAGGTGATGAAGGGCAGGGCTCGAGTCGACACTCATGAGATCCTGGGTTTCGTCGGCGGGAAGACTTGAGACAACGCTCATAAGATCGTCTTCAACTAACTCCTCTGTTGTATCTTCGGCAGGGTTCTCAGCAGTGCCGTCGGGGTGGTCTTCAACACTACTATCAGTTGGAGAATCTGGTGGAGGGGTGAGCTCCTCGTGAAGCTCGTCCTCTTGAAACTCGTCCCCGTTAAGAACAGTGCTCCTAGCAATTCGTTAGCTGACTATAAATAACAATAATAAATTAGACTGTTAGGGTGAGGATGTGATCTAAGTATGTATTATGAGATGCTTCTGTGGGATTGAGTACACACTAGAGAGACTATGGTTGCTCTTGAGAGGGGGAAGCGAGGGTGGAAGAGACTTGGACAGGAAACTTCTCTACCTGAGTTGCGGTGATTTATTGATGGAAATCGAATTTTGAAGGGTAGGAGAGCACAATTGTGTGGGCCGTGCTCAAGACAACATCGAAGACGAAGCAGAAGACATCGTGCTCGAGCGACTTGGTCCCTATTGTTGCTCCCTTCGAAGTCCGTGCTGAAGAGCGCTCAAAGTCCCTCATGAAGATGAAGACTGAAGGGCACGAAGAAGCCCACAGTATCAGAGCTGGGGGTGCTAGTCAAAGATTGCCATAGACAGCCGACTTCGGCGATGACACTTGTCATCCGGCCACGGAGAAGAAAAGGAAAAGCTTGATCTGATAAGTGCTTCCAGGGCTCTGGGTATGACTTACTTGTCCAAGGACTCTTGCTGAATTAGAGTGTCACCAACGGGCGACTCGGTCTTGTTGACCTCGCTGGCAAGACTGCTGTTAGCGTGATCAAGTGAACAGAGTTTCGAAAGCATTGAAGCAAGTAATATAGTGTGCCATGGGAAGCTGTGATACTGTGCGAATATACAGACTGTGTTGGAAGAGAAATGAAAACTTGGTTGATCAGAAGTGCACTGAAGAGCCGGCAGGAGCGAGTTTCATGCTTCCTCCGCCGTCTTTCACTGCAATCCCGACCCACAACCGTCTGAAATGAGGTTACCGACACAGAAATGAGAAGGAACGACTTACCCATCAGCTGGTTCGTCCTTGACGATCTCGTCCTTGGTGGATGGCGTTGGTGGTTCAATTGATAATGGTGTAGGCTCATCCATCATGGCAGTTGGGACACCATCCCTCGCAACGGGCTCTGAGACAGCAGTCTCCATCTTGTCTGTTCCAACTGACATCCGTGAAAAGTTAGGAACTGGGTGTTGCGTGATTTGCTGATATATAGCAACAACTTTTTGGGTTTCCGGTTAGCGATGTTCAGGCACGAAGATAAATGGCGGAATATGAGTCTTGGTGGATAAGTTTCAACTGGGTGGCAATCCCGCCGAGATGAATAATAGGCAGAGCTCGTGAACAAAGCCCACCAAGCCCAAGTGACGCGACAGAAGGAAAATATAAAAAGTTGCCACATCTCATCCCCGTACATGAAGAAAAAGCATTTAAACCAAGCGTGAACATGCATGCACTTATTAGTCGTATATGACGTGATTGAAGAAAAACAGAAAAGTGACACACAAGTATTCATGATGATAGCTAAATAAAAAAGAGTCCAAATACTTACAATGGTCGGGATTGAAGCTTTGGTTTATCGTCGCAACACAACAGGTGATGCTGATCCCCGACTTTGCGACAAGATGGGAAGATCGGTTGAGCTGGGAAAGCTTGGCGCGTGGGTGATGTGTTGATGCTGACCAAATCAACAGATTGAAGCTGATGATGATAACAAAATATTAGTCGCCAATCGATAGATAGAACCCAGAAGAGTCGTGACTTACTTGGATGTTCGAGTGCAAAAGACAAATAGTCAAGTTTGCAAGTTCCGAGTTGTTTTTGTTATCCGGTTTCTTTTAACTGGAACGCGCCGAGACACACACGAGACTCGGGCCGGGAAATTCACTGTAGTGCGTGTGTGCGCAAGTCTGATTTGGACACTTTGCTGGTGATAGAGAGGGGTTATCCGATGAGAGAGATAGTTACGGTCGAAAACAAAGGGAAAGGTCGCAAAAGAGTAGCAAGAGGTGGAAAAAGGGAAAGTGCGGTGGGCAGACTAGGTGATTTATTTAGATAACAGGTGGATGGAATTGAACCGAGGGAGACAAGGTTAATTGTTCCTGGGGGTCGTGTATTCGCACTCAGTCGCGGGCGCTGACTTCACGTAAAGAAAAAGGTACATATCACAAGTACCGACGCTGCTCCTTGTGTAGGATGGATGACGGGATGATTCACACTGGCTTCAGCCAAATTGCACGAGTTCCATTGAGTAAAACTAACTAAGCGAGCTTTAAGCAGTTGCCAAGTTCCAGTCTTGCCATTGCGAGATTGAGACTGTCGAGCAAACATACCACCTTTAATAGCTCTGGTGAGTGATCACTGATGTAGTTCCACATGCCAGACTGAGAGGATGCTCACAATCTTTGATGGCTGGCCCCGCTGATAACGCCACTTGTCAGAAAATGACTCCCGTCAAAACCTGGAAATGAGGTTTGTCAAGATAGAAGATTTCATCGAGAGTGTGTTAGGAATAGAAAATGGAACATAAGCAGCCGAGTTCCCTGCATTCTCACCTTCTAACTTGAGTATTCGTGCAGGGCTGCGACTTTGCAGGGGTTAGCTTGAACCATCTGAAACATGGTGTCTGTTGCATCAATGTGATCCAATGCAAAGCGTTCATCAACTCTGGTGACACAAGATAAATGAGGTGATGTGAGCTTCTACTTACACCTTTTTAGTGACCGACCATCTGTTTTGTTAAGAAATCCGTGATGGGCTGAGGCAGTAGGATCGAGAGAAGATCGAGGAAGGAAGCGATAAGTGGATAGGTTAAACCGTAGTGATAAGCTCGCCTTTTAGCAATGTTGTTACTGTATCTCAATAAGCCGTAAATTGATAGCCGTATTATGTTATAAGACCCTTGACTGTAAATTCGATGTGGTCCGTAGGATGATGAATATATTTGTAGGAAGATGAAGCAATGTCAAGACCTGGGACGGTCACGTGAGAAGGCGCACGGTTACGAGCACAAGCAACCGGATTAGTTGGAAAAGCAACCAATGAAGAACGGATCATTGGGTTCTGTCAATGATCCAAGGGATGAATCATGGGATCATTGTGATGATCCAGCGATCTGGGCATAGAATCATTGCGGGCTTGGCAATGATCCAGGAAGCTGTAGTCATGTATACGGAGGAGCTAGATAGCTTGTAGATAGTCCCGCAGTATGCAATTCACATTGTGAGTTCTTAGGGCCAAGCGCTTACGAAAGAGACAATTGGTGACCTTTGTTGTGTACCTTTTGGCTACACCGAACCGTTATTCAGAAGCAGCCTTCAACCCAGTGTCCCTTACAGAGGTTCTGATCAGGGGTTACCTTTTATATTTGATAATTGTCTTCGCGATCTAGTCTGTCTATTTAATTTATACTTTCATTGTCCCTCATAAAACAAGCCAACACCTAACCACCCCTCCCCCTCCCCCGTCCTCTCCCACCACCCCTCCCCTGGTTCTTCCCACCACCCCTCCCCTGATTCCTCCCCCCTCTTTTCCCACCCCTATAGCTATTATTCCTCCCATCAAACCTCTCATAAATCCTCTCTTGCCCAAACCCACCCTCCCCCCACCGCATATAGTTGATCACCCCGTGATCCACCACAGCCATCAGCACATTCCTCCACCCATGCTTCAGCCTCGCGTACAACCTTCCGTGATTCCCCTCCCACTCCTTCTTCGGAGGTGCCCAGGGTGTCTGCTCCAGCAGCCCAAAAATCTCCTCCATCTGTGGTACCTCAGTCTCTTGAGCGTCCACCACGGATATATAGAAATCAGGAATAGGGTGGCGGAGTTTGGTCCATTTCTGACTGGATTTCCATACTAAAAAGTGGATCTCATAGGGGGCGGTAGAAGGGTGTGGGGAGGTGAGAATAGGCGAGGGGATGTGGCGTTGGATGAGGGAGAATTGAGAGAAGATTTGGTTGTAGGAGCGGTAGAGCCCCGGTTTGAGAAGAGGGCCGGATTTAGGTGGTAATGGGGAGAGGGTAGGGAGGATGGAGGTGAAGAAGTTCTGGATTGTGATCGTTAGGGGTGAAGAGGATTCATTTGGATTGGGCGGGTTGGGAGGGGACCGGAGGACGTTGTAGCCGCATCGTTTGAGGTTGGAGTAGACTTGTAACATTTGAAGGGAGATTCTGCCTCGGGTGTTGTCAGGACCGACGAGGAGGGCGTAAGCTGCTTGGAGGGAGAGGGGGAAACCGTTGGCATATTCATCGTCGTCATCGTCGTCTTCTCTGGTTTCTTGGGCTGGTGGGTCGACTTCGGTAGCCTCGGTTTTGGGAACCTCTCCTTCAACAGGGGCAGCGGGAGGTGGAGGGAAGATTTCAGCAAACTCCTTGGTAGGCCACCACAGATCCAACGATCCTCGCTCCACCAGATAAAGAGCCTCCTCTGGCAACAACCAATCTTTCCCTCTCCCTGGCCTATCCTTTGATTGTCCCGTCACTGCCCGCCCCAAGTTTTGCGTAGACGTGCTCGACCCCTCTAGTATCACAACTCTGTCCCTGATATGTCCAAACGGTTTCCTCTCTTTTTTGCCGTCTTCCGCTTTTGAATCTTGCCATTCTTCCCCTTCCTCGTAGTCTGCCCACCAGCCCGGAAAATACCAACCCCGTACAAGATTGGCGCCACTGTGAATGCGAGTGTAGCTCAGGACATCTTGCATAGCAGCTCTGCTCTGCTCGAGAGTGTCGGCCTGAAGTTGGGTACCATGAGACTCGAAGTCTTTCTCGCCTTTGCGGATTGTCTGCGCAGAAATGTGGGTATTCTTTTTGAAGAGAGTGGCAAAGACGCGAAAGTCTTGCGCCGTGGCGCCTTCATCTTCGAGAAGGTCTTCGGCGGTTTCTTCTGTTGGTGCGTCCAGCGTGGCCGCGGCCATGTTTGCAGTGGGAGGAGGGGCCACAAGGGCGGGGTTATCGTCGTCGTCGAGGGCCATGTTGTATGCTAATTTAGGGATTGTTGGAAAGGCTATTCGTTGCTGCCAGAATACCGTCAGAGTTCGAAAGATCTCTCGCTCGAGGTCGCAATTGGTATCTTTTGTCTCTGGTTCAAAGTTCAAAATTTTGTTCTTTGCGGCAGGAAGCTTTCTGGCATGTTTGACCCACACCACGTGTCTCCCGGCAGGCAGCGCATTCTCCGGCAACAGCGCCCATCAGCCTGCATCTCAGCCAACAATTAACGACATCAGCAAACTGTTTGGGGTTTCCTTTATTAGATGACGGTAGCAAAACTTGGTTAAAAGAGTGAATTCTATTCAATACTGGAAAAAGGGACTTGGTTTGAGATAAGGGTTGGGGTTAAGTGTAGGTTTAACCCAACTGGGCAGACAGCACGCACAACTTCTCAGTTGCTATTTCCAGTTCCTCATTTCCTCGTTCCTAGCAAGTCGATCGAATTAAATCCTGCGAGGCACTTCAACCACTGGTGAGCCATGCATATTCTCCGCAGAACTATGATCGTGGCTTCGTCGTTCTACCTGCTTTCCAGGCACATTGGATTGACCAGTCTTTCTATCTGGTATCCTGGGTAGCATATTGGCTTCGGCCTCTTTCTTCAGTAGTCTGGCTGGTCACCTCGGTCGCTGGTTAAGTCTTGGGGCAAAGCGCATCCCAAGCTCGTCTTCAACTTCAACTGACGGCCCAAACACGATCTGACGAACCGTCAAAGATGCGGTGCTGATCGTGCTGCTGTCCCGCTACCTTCCAGGCTAATAATTATTTGGCCAACGGGTTGGCATGTACTGTTACTCTCTCAATCCTTGGCGCTTCCTCTCCATCCTTCTTCACTGGCCTCCCCTTTTTGTCAACCTCTAGTTGCTCAATCTTGGCCAACGTCGCCAGACTCTCGTCCCCTATCAGCTGCCCAAAGACCGTATTCAACCCGTCTAAATGTGGCGCTGGAGCAAAACATATGAAGAACTGGCTGCCGTTTGTATTCGGTCCTTTATTCGCCATGCTTACTACCCCGCGCTCGTGGTGTTTGAGCGTTGGTCGGATTTCGTCTTCGAAGGTTAAACCGTATATCGAGCGGCCGCCCTTCGGGTTATCTGGGGGTGATGGGACGGCGGGCGCGCCGGTCTGGAACATGAAGGATGGAATTATTCGGTGGAGGGAAGAGTCGATGTAGTAGTTGGATGCGCAGAGAGCGAGAAAGTTCTATGGACTATTTAGCGTGAGCCAAGGCGCAAAGAATTTGATGTTTGACAAAACATACCTCAGCGGTTTTGGGGACGGCCTCACAGAACACCTCGATTTTGAGGTCCCCAAGCGTCGTGTGAAGCGTTACGGACATGTTGGCGTCGCAGTATCGGTGACGTGATAGGTATGTTGTGTTTGGTTTTGACGAAAAGCAGCGGGCGGGTCTGGGCCCGTGTTGACGTCGGTCGTCTGAACAGGGGCCGTTCTACCAGAAAGCTTGGCAGCGGAAGCCACAAGCCTAACAGTACCTAGGGGAGCTATGACCACCCTGTTGTTTCAAGTTCATGTTGGTGTCCTCGAGATCAACGTGACGACACTCCCTAGACTTGGGAGAATATCGACTCGACACGGCTGAGCGGCTTTGGCGATTGTTTGTTTATGTTGACGATCCCCTCCGAAGTCTCGTGTCACTTATTTAGCTTGGTACTCTAACATCTCGATGTTAGCAAAACAGTCTCACAAAGTTACAACGAACACCACACGTGCCCCGCAATTCGATATCAAGAGTGATGGTTAGGCCAAGACGGTTGCTAGGTTTGGACCAACACATCGGTCAGCCAAATGAGTCTAGTCCGCTGCAGGAACCGCGAAACATCTGAGTGAGAATTGACCGGGACTGGTGAGGATTCATTTGTCCGGCTCACCAAGTCCTGATTTGTGATGTGTTTTGTAAGTTGCTAATAAGAGGAACCTTGATCCACTTCTGTTCCCACCTCTCGGCAGCCCAGTGAGGTTGGACTTGGCCCTTGTACCTCGTAGCTGGGCCACTTGCACAGGGCAGGCATCCAGATCTCACCATCGCAAGGCTGCCTCTCACCTTTTCAAAGAAACATTGCATGTATTCGCGTCCCGCCTGGCCCAGCAATTCAGTCGTCTCACCTCCCGCAGGCAAAGCAAGCCCACTGAGGCAGTTGCCGTCTCTATCCGGGGTGCTGGGTCGCCATCTCTTTGTGCTCTCCACTTGTCCCACCGCTGGCTCTTTTTAGAAAGGTCTCCAACCTCACATCTCGGACCTAGGTGCTTTGCCTCACCCGGAACCTCCCTCTCCTTAATTTATAGGACCAATACTATACCTACCTACCGTTAGTGGTTTGAGCCGGCCTTGTGTTAGTCAGTTTAGAAAAGGACTTACCTAGTCAGTCACCCGTTCGAGAAACCTGAAAGGAATTCCATTTCCCTCTCGGCCTTGGTTGTAAGGTGGGTACCACTAGGTTGTTGCATCGTAAACTCCGGGGTCAGTATCCCACTGTGAGATCGCCCAGCCGCAGAGTCCACTGAAAGGCAAGGAATCCACGGGCGCACACCGGGCTACAATCTCGTCGCAGACAGGACCAAGTCACCAACGCACCTGAGCGGCCGAGCTCGACGACACAAAGACACACGGCGGCTCGAGGGGTCTTTTCATTTGGCCCCGTCACCCTCACAACCCCCCCCCCCCCCCCCCCCCAAACGACTGCCAAAAAAATAAGCTGCAGCACAGCAGCCTCCATTCGCACTCCATACTCGTATCCAACGTCTGTTTCTTGCGTCTTGCAAGAGATCGATCCTCCACCCCCCCAGGACACCCCTCACCCACTCACCCAGCAGCACCAACACACGCGACGAAGACATCGACCACAGTACAGTGTGTCTCGCTGCGGCGGACGCCGATGGTGATGCCCATGGTTGCGCAACCTCAACTAGCTTATCGATACAGCGCCAGCGACACACCAGACGAACCCCTCACCTCGGACAGCCTTCCCCTCAGCCCTAACGCTTCAAGCCGACGTCTGCGGGACGGTCCTATTATTGATGATCGGCGAAGGCCGCCGCGCTCGCCTGGACGAAAATAAACAATAATAACGATAACACGGAATTGGAACCGGTGCGGGCGCCCAGCCCACCAGCATGATGAGTCTGGCAAATACAGCTGCGACTGTGAGGATATCCGGGCCTCCAAACAGCAGCTTTTTGGTCGGCTACCCGGGCATCTCAGCGACACTGGTGCGCTCCTTTCCTTTTTCTAACCTTTGGTCTCCATTTGCAGGTGGAGCTGACAGGGCGCTTTGCTAACCACCATGTAGCCCAGGATAGTAGGGAAAGTCGAGATTCGACCCGGTGCAGGCTACACGGCGCCGGTACAGATATCCATGGTTCGCATATGCTTGCAGCGGCGAGAAACGATACATCCAGCGGCGGAGAACATGGCAAGGAGGCATCTGGGCACCCCGAGGCGAGAGACGGTCGATCTAGTAGGCAAGGAAGTGCTGCTGTTCCGGTGCGTGTCGGGGAAGGAGGCTGAGAGCGTGATTGCGATGGATCTACCGTTCCAAATATTTATCCCCTTCGGACGGGGCGGCGAAGAAGTAAACCGCCGCATTCCCCCAGCAAGCATCCAACTGGCCAGCCGAATCGCCGAGACGTACTATGAGTTGGTGGTCACAGTTCAACAAGGTTCGAGCATGCAAAATCGATACGCATTTCCAATACCTCTCCAGCGATACGACACCCTCTCCACCTTCGGCATGTACAACCGCCCGGAAAGCAAGGTTGTGACGGCGGACAACATTGTGACGTTGGGCATTTCTCTCCCAAAGTGGAGTTACGGGCCATTAGATCCCATAACCGTATACATTAAGCTCGCGCCAAATCCCGACTGGCTCCCCAAGGCAAGGAAGGTGACGATACAAAAGATTACGCTGGCCATCGAGGAGGAGATTACGTTCAACCCAGAAGGAGACGAGCCAACGAAAAAGGTCAGTAAAATTGCCAAACATACTCAGCAAGTAGGGACCAAGATCCCAGAAGCTGGATACGTCACCAATCTGGGGCTCGTGTTCCCTGCGCGAGACCTTAGGGATTCGGATGGCATTATAAAAAGGGGCAAGCCGGGATTTCCATTGTATGAGGTCACCAGCTTCACGACGACGTCGATACTATACAAAATTGAATTCTTTTTAACAATCAAGGTGGGTGCGCTTGCATATTGGATATGTTCAGGTCTCTTTTTCTGACTTGATTATATAGGCACATCTAACATCTGCCCGCGATATCACCTTACGCCAGCCAATTGTGATCTGTCCAATGGATCAGCAGGCTTGTAAAGAGGAAATGGATGCCATTGAGCAAGCAGCGAAAGATGCGTCACATGTCGACCCAAACAACCCAAAGCTCCCGGATCGAACCATCATCCTGGCGCATGACAGAGAAGCGATTCGATATCTGGGACTGTGCGAAGTGGGAGGGATGAAGAAAATGCTGATCGAATAACGGCCGACAGCAGATGGACTGAAAACAGGACACGATGGGTGAGCTATGATACCACTGGATCAGACCGTTTGTCTCCCTTCCGACATGCGTCCTGCGCCTCTTCCTTTCGAAGCGAGCTGCGCGGATTTTTTGCTGTCGAATAATGTGCAGTCTAGCGAAGACGAATTACTGTTGCTCAGCGAACTTCCGCGACGACGAGCGTTCCACGCTAGCGAGAGCGAGGTTCTACGATGCAAATAAATCACAGCGCTTGACAAGACAAGCAAGCAGTCGGTAACACGACTTCAAGTCCACGGTACACAATGTGCAAGGGCTTGGACCCGGATCACCAGGAATGAACAAGTTTCTAGGAGGGGTCCTGCTTCTCTCCTTGACCGAATACATCGCTTTACTAGCGATGGTATCATGGCGGGAGTAACTGGTGTTGTTTTTGGACGGACAAGCTGGCGTTTGGATGGACCACTGGGTGGCCTTCAAGGTCGGCCACCCATGGGTCCATGGACGGGCATAACTCGAGGTGTTTGTGAGGCCCCTGAACTCGAGGCAGTGACCATGTTTCTTATGAAATGGTGTTATAAATGGTTGGATCATGTTGGATATGTGTTTGTCCCAATTCAGGACTGGATGGAATACCCTTATGTTGCATCTGACGGATGTTTTTTTGTCAGCTCAGGAGTCAAAGGGGTTGGGGGTTGGGGGTTGAGGGGGGTATATATATGTACCTATGGCTTAAACACCACCACAACAACACACTACGGTGTTTGACGGTGGCGAATGATGATGAAAGATGGTTGGATGGAATGATTTGAGAAGAATAAGATGATTTGAGAAGAATAAGATGATTTGAGAAGAATAAGATGATTTGAGAAGAATAAGATGATTTGAGAAGAATAAGATGATTTGAGATGCAGTTACTAATGACTTGTTTAAAGTGAATAAATCTGCTCGAGTCTCAACATATGTCCTTCTCATTTTACTATTCCAGTTTCAAATGTGGGAGTCGCCTTAACTTTTCCTGCCTAGATAGGCTACCCTATCACTTTACCTGACCTATCTCGCTAGGATACATCCACAAGCACAAGCGGCACTGCCACGAAACATACCTTTTGCCTATACTCTTACTCAACCCGGCCCAGGTCAGCAATGATAATCCATCGGCATACTTCACCACAAGCCTGGTTTACAGGTCTAGTATGATCCAAGCCAACGAAACTCGATGGTATCCGTCATATAACTTCGTAGGACGTCCCATTGCAAACTAGGACGCAGAGTTACCGTGTAGTCAATATCTATATAGATTTCTCCTGTACCCAATTTATAACGAAGGATCATCCATCGGCAAATTGGCGCAAGACAAAAGCCAGGCGAAGGTCAGTCAGAAAGGACTTATCTCGAGTAGCTAGGGGGCGCAGATGCAATAGTTATAAGACATCGTGGTAAGCAGGTAGTTGAATCTAGGTAATATAGCTGGGCTTCGATTCCTGCCCAAGTCTCCATATATGTCAAGCCGCTTTACTCCGCCGAAACAATCTCTCACAAGCAACCTTGATAATGAAACATCTCGTCATCTTCTCATTCGACTATCTGCGAGACCCTCATATCATCTCTCTCTTTAGCAAAACCCCCTTCCTCAAGCATCAACACTAAACCGATGCCTAACCTGCAGCACATACGGATCCCCCCCGGGCTCAAAAATCTGCCTTCCCCCCCTCCCCCATTCCGGGTGGTTAATCCCGTCAATCCAGTCCTGCACCTCCAGCACCACACACCCATACTTCTCCACCCCCCTAGACCCTTCCCCATCATCCCCCCCCTGCGTCGACTTGATCGGCATACTCCCGTTCATCCCATTACAGCTATACATCTGAAACGCCTCCTGATCTGACCAGATATCAAGTTTTATACCCGACCACGCGCTGGATAAACTCGCCACCATCTTGTCCTCCGACCTCCAATCGTAGGGATGCTGCCGGTTGACAAGCCAACAATTGTCGTAACCGGTGCAGCTCCCTCCGCAGTTACCCACAATGGCCGGGTCGGAGAAGCCGTCCCCTATTTGCCTAGGGTTAGACCAAAAATCGTTGACGGTCCCTTTCGGGGCGGGGGAGATCTCCCCCGTGGGAATGAGGATGGAATCTACTGCGATGGTCTGCCCGGAGAAGGGGAGGTAAAGGGTGTGATTCAGCGCCGTGTCCGTCTCGTTGTTCGCAAACCCGTCCAGATTCCAATAGGTATGACTCGACAGCATGATAGGTGTCTTCTTGGTGGTGGGGATGGCGACCATCTTCGCGTCCCACGTCATGTTGCCGCTCAGGCTGTACGTGATGTACGAGATCACCTCCCCGGGAAAGCCTTCTTTGCCGTCTGCGTCAACCAACGAGAAAGTGATGCTCGATTGGGAATAGGAGACTACCGTGAAGTTGCGGTAGTCCCACCCGTCTGGCCCACCGTGGAGGGTGTTCACCCCGGCGGGTTGGGACGGGGTGGGGTTCTCATTGGGGAGGATGTGGTATTCCTCATCGTCGAGGACAAAAGATGAATTCTTGATGCGGTTGGCGTAGCGGCCTGGGACGCCGCCGAAGTGGGGGTGGATGGGGTCGACGGAGTAGTAGCTGGCATTGTCGAAGCCGAGGACGATGTCACGGTCGATGCCGTGCTTGTCGGTGATAATGAGGTTGGAGATGGAGGCGCCGTAGGGGATGAAGGAGGCGGAGATGCCGGGGGCGAAGAGCCAGTATTTACCTGTAGAGTCGGGTTCGCCGGTGAAGGAGGGGGCGGAGAAGGCTGGGGTGGTGAGCAGTAGGGCTCCCAAAGGGAGAAGAGAGAGGCGCATGGTGATGAGGGTGTGGTGTTGAGCACCGGAGAAAGTGAGAGGTGAGCTCAAATCATGAGGTGAGCGAGAGGGTGAAGAAATTAGAGGTGGGAAATCAATGCCTTAATATAATCTAGAGCAAGCTCGAGCTCATCCCGTCGGCATGGAACCTTTAGGAGCAAGCATGCAACAACCTCCACCAAGGCAGGTCCTCAGGTACGCGAGAGAGGGGTCTCCAGGCCGGTAGATGGTAAACGGGGAAAGAGTCCACCCTGCATCCGGTTATTTGGGATGAGGAAACCTTCATGCCAGCCACGCCTTTTCGTCTGGTTGAGAAAGGTAAAGGAGGGTGTGACCATGAAGTGCGTGAGTGTGTCACGGGAGATCTCAGTTTTCCCGTCGAGGTCGGTCTCGATGGATGGTCGCGGCCGGCCCACACATGAACTGTGATATATGATGCCGATGCTGTGTGACAAAGACCGTTAGTTCTCCACAACCGTTGCGCCATTGAGATCCGAGGTCTTCAACGATTACTGTTGACACCAACAAGAGGGGATGGTAGTTCATTGGCTACGATCAAAACAACATCATGAACTCAATTGGATAATGACTTACACCACTGTCTCTGTCGCGGGCCCCAAATCACAAGAATCCTGAATCCTTCAGATCACGATAGTATCAGTCCTACTGCTTGCCAGAGATTCGTGGAACAATTGTAAGCAGAGACACGGATGGGATGACGTCCCAAGAAGCAACCATTGGAGCGGCTCTGTCTTCGCCGTTGGAGCTCTGTTGTGAAAACGGAGGAATGTGGGGATAACTCCGCATAACCACCCCCTGTCGATAGGATGCTGGAGCTTAGTTGAACTCCTGCCAAGCCCATAGAGAAGGCTTAAGATAATGCCTTTGTTTCATAGTGTATTTGTTTTACCATCATTAAAAGCTCTAGACGACCCGTAGATACTGGCAGGCAACCTTACAGACTATTCTGTTATGTTTGACCCTGAATCAAGTCTCTACCTACAGCATCGCAACCGAGTCCCTTGCAGTCGCGGCATCATCACAACACACAAAGCCAGGGTGTACATGCGCGCCAATGACGTTGGCGGCCGGCAAAAGAACATGCTTAAAATGCATCACTGGCTATACTCCGTAACCACAATCACAGTCGAATTCCAATCTGCACCCCGCCAAAACAGTCCGATACTATCATATACAAGTTCTTGCGCTACCCATACAGAATGAAGCCTTGAAGGAAACAGAGACTTGGACGCATTAATAAAAGGAACAATCTCCCAAACCCGGTCGCTGGAGCATCTCGCTTCCCAGGCTCTATGCACCGGTCATCTTGCACCGTCGTATTTAAGCGTCGATAAGGTTCTCCTCCTGAGGCGCCTCAGTATCCCTGGTGTCCTTGGTAGGAGCCTTGTCCTTGCCCTTGCGGTCTGATGGGGTTCTCGAGTAGAACTCATCAATGATATCGGCAGGAATACGATTGAGCATGTCCTTGCGGTAGATGCGCAGCAAGCTCCACGCGAGATCCAGAGACTCGAAAATTGTGCGTCCCTCGTACGGGCCCTGGTTGATAAAGGTCCGCTCGAACTTGTCGAGGAATTCCAGCGACTTCTTGTCCTCAGGAGACAAAGCCTCCTCACCAACGACAGCCTTCATGGCGGCCGCGTCACGACCGATGGCATACTTGGCGTACAGCTGGTTGGATACATCACCGTGATCCTTGCGAGTCATGCCCTCACCAATGGCAGACTTCATCAGGCGGGACAGCGACGGGAGCACGTTGATAGGGGGGTAGATACCGCGGTTGTAAAGGCCACGGTCGACGAAGATTTGACCCTCGGTAATGT
Organism: Triangularia setosa; assembly: GCA_033296915.1. Taxonomy (NCBI): domain Eukaryota; kingdom Fungi; phylum Ascomycota; class Sordariomycetes; order Sordariales; family Podosporaceae; genus Triangularia; species Triangularia setosa. The sequence goes on along the minus strand of MU866090.1, from coordinate 254,315 downwards.
AACCAGTCAAATCGGGAATGGGATGCGTGATGTCGTCGTTGGGCATAGTGAGAATGGGAATCTGAGTAATCGAACCGTTGCGGCCTTCGACACGGCCAGCACGTTCGTAGATGGTCGACAAATCGGTATACATGTAACCGGGGAAACCGCGACGACCGGGAACTTCTTCGCGGGCAGCAGAGACCTCACGAAGAGCATCGCAGTAGGCCGAAAGATCGGTAAGAATGACGAGGACGTGCTTCTCGAGTTGGTAGGCATAGTACTCGGCAGTAGTAAGGGCAAGACGGGGTGTAATGATACGTTCGATACTGCGAATGGGTTAGCAATTAGGACACTATACAAGATGCTTTGGTTCAATATTTACGTAGGATCGTTGGCAAGGTTGAGGAAAAGGGTGGTGCGCTCCAAACTGCCGTTCTCCTCAAAGTCGCGGGTGAAGAAACGAGCGGTTTCCAAGTTGACACCCATGGCAGCGAAGACAATGGAGAAGTTCTCTTCATGGTCGTCATGTACGCCCTTGTTTGTCACACCCTTGCGCTGAACTAAGCCGGCTTGTCTGCAAATCTGAGCGGCGATTTCGTTGTGGGGGAGGCCAGCGGCCGAGAAGATAGGGATTTTTTGGCCACGGGCAATAGAGTTCATGGTATCAATGGCAGAGATACCGGTGGAAATCATTTCCTCAGGATACACCTGTTGCAAATTAGCGAATAGTTCTGGTACATTGCCGTGGTGTGAGCCTTACTCTCGAGTAGGGGTTGATAGGACTGCCGTTGATGTCCAAGAACTCCTCAGCCAGGACCTTGGGACCCTTGTCAATGGCACGGCCTGAACCATCAAAGATGCGCCCCAACATGTCTTCAGAGACACCCAGCTTCAAACTCTCTCCAGTCATTTCAACTCTGGTCTAGTTGGAGTTAGCTGACGCCCATGCATTCCCAATGCGCTCAGCCATCTCACCTTCTTCACATCAATGCCAGAGGTACCCTCGAAAACCTGCATGATCGGTTAACATATGTTTGTTAGGTGACGTATAGTTTCAGTTGGTATATACCTGCACAACGGCACGGCTTCCTGCAAAGATACTGTCAGTAAAGAGTGTAGATGCAACTATAGTAATAGCGAGTGCTTACCTCGAGCCTCCAAGACTTGACCGGAACGCACAGTTCCATCGGGAAGAGTAAGGCTGACAATCTCATTGTATCTCGGGAATTTGACCTAGAAGCAAAGCACAGGGTTAGGAGAGATATGGTGGTGGAAATGGTGGTGTTAATTCAAAGTGGAAGCGGGAGACCAACGTTGTCCAAGATGACGAGGGGTCCGTTGACACCACCGACGGTGTTGTAGCGAAGCCTGGGCGTCACCCTGTAGGAGGCTGGATCTCTTGGGTCGCTCATGGTGGTTTTGGAGGTTGTGCAGGGCAAAAACAGGCGCGAGGTATCAATGCGAAAGTCGAGGCCGGCTCGGGGGGCTGTCTAGAGGGTCGAGAGGCTGGTAAGTGGATTAGCAAGTCGGTTGTGATGTACGATAGAGGAACTCCAGCGGATGCGGGTTGCCCGAAGACGCAAGCTCCAAGCTGGACTGTCGGTGATAAGCAGGTGCCCAGGCTTGTCCCTGCTGGGCCCCTGCACCAGAATCCAGACGGCACAGCCACAACATCCAAACCAACTGAAAGGCACAGATATTTGGGGCATCAACTGACAACAGGCTGCTGGTGAAACAGAACAAGGATTGCTTACGGAAGACAGAGAGGCTCTACCTGTAGTGTAGTTGCAGCTTCTGCCAAACACATCTCGAAGCAAGCGCATTCCAGCCACGGTCCACGATCTCCAACTGTGGCGGTGCAGTCTCAGTCCCGGCCGGCAACTATGGAACATTGACAGCGAAGCTTGCGCCTGTGCTCCTGTCATCCAGATTTAAGACGAGAAGATCCAATTCAGCCTTCAACCCTGCGTCATCTATTTATCTAGGTTGTATTTCTCTCGTTTGACATCTTGAAGGCGCGGGCCAGCTTTTTGGTCTCCAAAAAGGCCTTATATAACGCGCAACGACGACATCTTCTAATCTACCATGTCAGCCATCTACAATCTCGAGCCGCAACCGACGGCATCGGCCATCATTCACACAACACTGGGCGAAATCTCAGTCGAACTGTTTGCGAAACAAACGCCACTTACCTGTCGGAATTTTTTGCAACTCGCGCTCGACGGTTACTACGATAACACAATATTTCATCGTCTCATCCCAGGCTTCATTCTTCAAGGTGGTGATCCGACCGGCACAGGACATGGAGGAGAATCGATCTACGATGGCGGCGCATACAGCGGTGATCTGGACCCATGGCCAATGGACCAGCGGAAAGGACAAAACGCCGGCCCCGACGGTGTCAATTTCAAGGACGAGTTCCATTCGCGTCTCAAGTTCAACAGGCGAGGATTACTGGGCATGGCGAACGAAGGCAAACCTGACACCAATAGCAGTCAGTTCTTCTTTACTCTTGGGAAAGCTGAGGAGTTGAACGGGAAGAATACCGTGTTTGGACGTGTGGCGGGAGATACCATCTACAACTTGGCCAAGATCGGCGAGTCAGAGGTCAACGATGAGCGGCCACTATACCCGATCAAAATCACCCACATCGAGATCCTCATCAACCCGTTTGATGACATGAAGAAGAGGGAGAAAAAGGTGCGCCAGCCAGTTTCCAAACCACCTCCTACCGAAAAGAAGCAGAAAAAGAGAAAGCCTGCCAAACAGCTATTGAGCTTTGGAGATGAGGAAAGTGAGGGTGATGACTTGCCAGTCCTGAAGAAGCCAAAGTTCGACACGAGAATTGTCATAGATGTGGATGGGGAACCGGCGCAAAAGGCTATGCCAGTCAGATCTTCCAAAAAGGAACCAAAGCCGCCCTATAGGGATGATGAGAAAGTCTACGTGTCAGAAAAGCCGCCAAAGAACCAAGCGAAGAGCCCAAATCGTACGGTGCCTGTTCCGTCAATAAAACAAAGACCAAAGATTGAGGAAAGCGACAGGTCAAGTCCCGAACCGGAAGAGCGCAAACAGAAGACCCTACTGGAAAGGGCCAATGAGGAGATTGCTACCCTCAAAGCCTCCATGAAACGGACGATTTACACCGAGCCAGTACAGGAAAAGAAGAAGTCGGCTTTGGAGGAGCTTATACCGGAGACTGCCGTGCGTGGGAGGAAGCGGCGACCAGGTGCTCAATCTGCGAGGGAGGAAGAGGAGGCTCTGGCGCTTTTACGGTCCTTCAAGTCGAAACTGGAGCAAGCGCCAGTTGAAAAGTCGACAGTTCAGCCAGCTATTACTTACGACGGTGGCGACGAGGAAGGTGAAGGAGAGGTTTGTGATCTTCACTTCATTGCCAATTGCCAGAGCTGTAAGGCCTGGGACAAGGAAGAAAAAGAAGAGAGTGATGATGAAGGTTGGATGTCTCACCAACTCAGCTTCACAGCAGATAAGCTCGGAAAGGATCTGAGCTATCGCAAGAAGGCTGAGGAGGAACTGGTTGTTATTGACCCACTTGAGAAGGCTCGAGCCCTCATGGAGGGCAAGAAGTCCGCTCGGGATTTGCGGCCCGGGGGCTCATCATCCCGAGCCTGGGACCGTGATCGAGATCGGGCAAAAGACAATGGTGGGAAGAGCCGGAAATACTGAACTACCTGCCGGGGATGGCGTAGCTATCTGAAATATGATACAAGTAATGTATATTGTTTTTCACAACTAGGTGAAGCCAAGCTTAAGAGACTGGCTACCAGTCGGATGATTACCATCAAGAGATACCCACTTTCCAGTTGTCTTATGCCTCCTTCCTCCATTGTTGAGCGTGAGCAGACTTTGTTGCCCAAATGCCATAGTTCTCCAGCTGGCCCTACGCCGGAACAAATGCTCCGGACGCCGCAGTAACAATGGGTCGTATATGGGTCTTCATGTCATGGTTGCGTGCTCGCTATCCGCGAACTGCAACTGCTGTATCGTTCATGGCCCAAGAATGCTCAGGCATGGCCTTTTGTCTAGTGTCTTCGAGACCAAGAAGGATAACTGTCTTGGTCCCACTTGAAAGGTCAGCAACTGCATTCTATTGCTTGGCACTCGATCGATGGTTCTACGCTCATATCGTATCGACAGCGCCAGTGAGGCCAGAATTTCCTGACAGCTTCTAAGCACCCGTGGCTGCAACACTAACACCGGGATTTTAGGAGACAATACTTCACAACGGCGCTGTCAAACTTAATAGCAACTAACGGCTCCAGAGAGGAAATTTCCAAAGCCTCGCTGTCGCCAACTCGAGTTCCTCCCAGGTCGTCCCAAGCGCCTCGAAAAGAAGTGAAGCCGTCCAAGAGACAGGCTGGGACATCGACCCCGCGTGTGGAGACAGGACGTTATCTGTACGGCCACTGATTGGCTCGGCAAGCGAGAAAATCGGTGTGTTGATCGCGATCGCACCGGCAAAGCCCACTTCATATGACGGGCAGTGAGCCTACATCGCCAGTGAGTGGCCTTACACCGTGTCAAATTTATCTAGCAAAAGCCCAAACCTTCCCACTGGTTCCTCTGCCGCTCTGCGCCCTGAGCACACGGCCCCGGCGACTCCTCTCCAACCTCTTTCTTGTGAGCCTTCTCAGCGGCGTCTTTGAGGCGCCCAGACGTGACCAGAAAACAAGCAGCGCGGAAGCCGGCGACTGAGACCGCCCGACCCAAGCCATTGTTCAGAACGGACCCTACCCTGCCATCGAGGCTTCAGCAATCAGCACAACGACGGCCATTGACACATCGCACAAACGACGAGACACATTATACGCCCTATTCAGATCCCAGCGACAGTCCAGAGACCTTCTCCGCTTCTGCGACACACCTGCAGAGCAGCAGACATTGCCATTGACATCGCGCCGCGGAACAATAACAGACCCGCGCGTGGATCTCCAGGTGCCTGGACCGCCTCTGCCTTTGAGAAAGCTGTTCTCCGCTTCGCAGTATATAACAGATTGATTTGAATAGAGTTTTCTCTGTGGCCTGTCCTCGCTCCGACTAGATCCATCTCTCTCTGTGTGCTGAGTCGCTTGCTTCATCAAAAAATCGACCGGATTCAGCAGTGCTTCATACCGCCCGCGACAAGAAAGACTACGACTTCGGCCTCGTATTGTCGACGACCTTTTGCAAAGATATCATTGAAGGTTGCTACAACTCGGGGCAATATTGAAGGTCAAGAACCGCCCTCTACAACATCCCTCTACAATATCGCGGGGTGTCAACCAAACCCCAACCGGCCGAGTGCGCGCTCGCCTTCCCAGTGTTATGTCTTCGCCTAACAACCCGAGAAAACGACCTGCTCCAGGCGCCTCTTCGATGATCCCGATGCCCCCGGTGCAGCAGACATACTCGCCTGTGCAAACGGATCGATTCCTTGGGTGGAACGGAGCGATGGATGGAAACGGCTTTGTCGACTCGCCAACGGGCAGCGTCAGTCCGTTTACAATGATGCCGACTTCAGGGGCCTTTGTGCAGCCGATCGCCGCGCCTTCGACTGCCCTAGCTCGTCGAGGAAACAGTCGCGCCCTCGTTCACTCGGGCAATAGGGGACACTTTGATCAGGTTGGGGATGGCTGGGCGAGTGGGTTTTCTGAGGATCCTCGGTACCTCCAGACGACAAATTCAGCGGTGGACGAGCATGATAATATTGAGCTGTTGGAGGAGAAGGCTGCTCAAGCGAAGAGGGAAGCGCAAGCTAAGAGGAAGCAAATCCCCCCATTTGTTCAAAAGCTCAGCAGGTATGCGGATATTTTTATCTCTACGCCGACGCTACAAATTGTTAACTAGTTTATCACAGTTTCCTTGACGAGTCTAGGAACACCGACTTGATCCGCTGGTCTGACAAAGGGGATTCCTTCGTCGTCCTGGATGAGGACGAGTTTGCCAAAACGCTGATTCCCGAACTCTTCAAGCATAATAATTATGCCTCGTTTGTGCGACAGCTCAATATGTATGGGTTCCATAAGCGGGTCGGTTTGTCAGACAATTCAATGAAAGCGAGCGAGCGGAAAAACAAGAGCCCCAGCGAGTATTCGAATCCGTATTTCCGACGCGGGCATCCGAACTTGCTTTGGCTGATCAACAAGCCAAAGGGCGGCAGCAGCAAGAAGAAGATCAAAAAGGAGGACGGCGAGGCGGAAAGCGAGGAGGACAACAATGCTGAAGAGACATACGGCGTTCCAAGCCTTGGGGCGTCACAAGGCGGCCGGGCAAATGTTTCTCACGAAGTCGGTCCTTTGCAGAAGAAGGATCTCATACAAGTAAAAACACAGCTAGAGAGACTTCAGCAGCAACAAGTGGCGATTTCGGGCATGCTAAACAAGATGCGACAAGATCATAATACGCTCTACCAGCAGGCGATTTTGTTTCAAAACATGCACGAGCGGCACGAGAACTCAATCAATGCCATTCTCAACTTTCTAGCCAACGTCTTTAGGAAGTCGCTGGAGGAACAGGGCGGGGTTCAAAGTGTTCAAGATCTCTTGGCGAGCATCATCCCCAATGCCCAAGGCCATGGGTCCACGAACATGCCCACCGGAGGAGTGGTTGACCTGGGCGGCTTTGTCAACCAACGGACTGCCAACGTTGCTGCGACGGGAACACCGAAACGCGCCCAGCGTCTCTTGCCTCCTGTCCCACATCACCAAGCAAACAAGGTGGTGACATCCCTGTCCCCGTCCCCAACACCTTCACCAGCGCCACAATCTCAGTACAACACTCGTATGTCTGGGACCGTTACCGAGGTGTTCGATACCTCTCCCGCCGATACCACCTCGACCTCTGCCTACATGCAAAAGGAGCTCCAGAACAACCCCCACGAGGGCATGATGAAGATCATCCAGGACACCAACGCGGTTAACGTCAACAGCACCGGCATCGACCTGCCCAACGTCGCTGCCACCACCCCAGTAACGGGCATGAGCAACGAGAGCCGCAACAAGATGCTCAGCATCATGAACAACAGCTCCGCCGCGACGACTCCGGCCCCCTCGATGAACGGTGGCATCCCATCCGTCTCTAGTCCCGGCGGTGTGTCCATGCCGGCTACCAGCCCACAAACCACGGCTGGTCTGTCGCTGTCTCCCATCCTCGCCTCCATGCCCATTCCGCCGCCATTGCAGAACCTCCAGGCCACCCAAACAGAACTCGACGCCCTCCAGCGCCTCCAAGCTCAGCAAGCCTCCCAACTCGAAAACCTCACCCACCTGCTCGGCCCCCTCAGTCCATCGGGGCGCATTCCCGGTATGGATGAGAACGGCAACGTCAACACAAACTACTTTGACTCGGTGGACTTTGACCAGTTTGTTGATAACAACGCCTTTGGGAACCAATCTGGGTTTGGAGAGACTGAATTCGGTGGGTTCAACACGGGGACCAACCCGGATGATTTTAGCTTTTCACTGGATGCTACTACTGCTGCTCCGGAGTACGTGGGTGGTGGTACTACTGCGGCGGGGACTGATAATGGGATGTTGGGCGGTGGTGCGGGGTTGGGGATTAATGGGGGAGATGGCAATTTGTTTGATACGGGGAGGGTGTTTGAGACGACGTCGGCGACGAATAGTCCTAGCCCGGCGGGGACGGAGGAGATTGCCAGGTCAGATTTGGTTGGGAATGGGGTGACTGATAGTCCGGAACGGGATCCAAAGCGGAGGAGAAGGGGGTAGAATCACTCTTTTTATGTGTCTGAGGATCTGGAGGATAGGATAGGTGGTGGGGATTATGGGCAGTGGAATGGCTTTTGAGGTCCATCCAGGAACCCGAGGTTCAAAGATGGTGGCTCTCTGTCTTGCAACTTGCTCTAGAGCGCCTTTGACATGAGGCCATAGAGAAGTCTCGCTGCCGAGGGGCTCCAGATAGGAGCCGCTTCATCGTGGCACAGACTCGCCAACCCCCCGAAAATACACAAACAAGACTGGGGCTAAAGAGGAATGGGGAGGAGAAGAAGATGGAGTAGTGTTTCGGGTTAGGGAGGGGGGAGTTAAGGGGTTAAGGATGGGAAGGGGGTAAAGGCGCTGGGAGCTGGGAGCTATCAACAACACCACTCGGTTGGCTTTGAATTTGCGCGCGGGGGGTGGAAAAGTTGCTTTGTAGCACTTTTTTTTCGCTGACTTGCTGGGTGGCTTCATGTTTTTTTCCCTGTTTGTGTTTTCCTCATCAGTTTAGATATCCTTCTATTGTTTTTTATGGTTTTTTTTCCTCTCCTCTCCTTTTTTATTACGGTTTTTATTTTATTTTACATATTTTACATTGCATATTTGAAAGATTGTGTAAAGCAAGAGATGAGGTTGGGAAAATGAAGAGAGGGGGTGGATGAATTAAAAACTGGGGTGTGCGGTGAACACGGCAGTGAGTTTACCCAGGGCATGACTTATGAATTATCCCAATACCTACATATTTCGGCGAGGCAAGAGAGAAGAAAAAAAAGAGCGTAGAATGAATAAAGTTGGAATGGCAATGTATATGTGTATGTGTGTATAGTGAGCATTCAAAAGCCTTCACTGTCAAATTTCCAAGTCAAGCCAAGTAGTATTGGCATCGTCAAATCATTGTCTTTGTCTATAGGACAGGTATCATCTTTTTAAACAGCTGAAAAAACACATATTCAAATACCCAGAAACCAGGAGCCACCCATTGCTTTTCTTTTCCCTTTTTCTTTATTTGATTCAATCGTCCCTTAAGCATCATTCTCGTACCCTTCAGTCTTCATGTCCAATAGGCCCAGCTCCTCTTCCTCCTCCTCTGTCCGGTCATACTCCTCAACAGTCATCTGCTCATCAGGCAGATCCGGGTTATCAGCCAAACTCTGGACATAGCTGGCCGCCAATGGGTCAGTCAGCACAATCGTAAACTCCCTCTCGCCCTTGATGGCAGAATTGAGCCCATCAAAGAAATCGTTCCACCTCGACGCCTCGGTGCTGCTGAGGGAGTCGTTCTTCCGCTTGGTCTTCTCCTCATCCGCATCCGCCTCGAAGATTTGGTTGTGGAGGTCGTCACGGACTTGAGTGAGCAGACCCTCAACCGTAGTAAATCTGCCGCCCAGGGTGCCTGGGTTCACGGAAAGGCTGAGCTCGGGGCACTCGAGCGCGCAGCTCTCGCTCTTGAGGATATCGCGGGCAAGATCCACAGCAGTCTTGATCTTGATGGTGACCTTCTTGCCCTTCGCGGGAACCTCACCACCCGTCTTGACATCATTGGACTTGTACCCGCAGTCATCACAGCTCGTGTTCATGATGACGACCTGTCTGAAGTGGGGGATGTCAACCATCTTCATGTTGGTCGTGCAGGGGTGCATGCAGCCTGGGCAAGAGGCGGGGAACTGGTAGACTTGGTCGGGGATGATGTCGCCCTTGTCGTCGAGACCTTCGGTGTTGGTATCGGCAAGACCAAGGGCTTCGTTCTGCTCAGGGGTGCGGAGGTACTCGCGCTTCTCCCACTTACCGACACCATCGCGCGGGTCGGGAGCGATAAAGCTGTTGCCTGCCGGGTCATCGACGGACACCCGGAAGGGAAACGCTTCCCCAGCGAGCATTTTTCTGCCCTTGGCGATGATCTCTGCGACCTTGGCGGCCGTCTCGGGAGTCTCCTTCTCACGCTTCTCCTGGTCGAAGGCAAGATCGTCCACAATGGTTGTCAGCAGACCCTCTACGTTCGTGAGCTGACCCTTGCCAGCAGGGACCTCGACGTCGAGCTCGATGAACTTGACAGTGGCTGTGTCTGACTTGACAACCTGGCGCTGGAAGTCGTCCACATCTCTCAACCGGAGCTCATAGTGGACACCCTTGAGCTGGAAGGTGCCAGCAGGTTGGATCTCGTTGTTGTTAAAGCCGCAGTGATCGCAGTTGAAGGACATGATGATAATCTCGCGGAAATAGGGGATCTTGGTGAGGAGGAGACGTGTCATGCCCTAGGAGTACGAATTAGCATCCGCGCATTTGTCAGTATTGAGGGCTCAAGTTTGCGACTTACATTTTCGTGGCAGTTCATGCAGAGGGACTCGATCTCGTCGATGGGCTTGAAGTCATCCTCAACCTCGCCATCGGTGGTGATGGCCTGTTCGACTTTCTCGCCGATAGGGTTGAAGAGATCCGTCATTTTTGCTGTTTTGCTGTTTCTTTTGGAAGTGATGACTGGATATCAAGAGAACCTGGAAACAATTTTTTGGAGGGGTAACTCTTTGCGATAAAATCATTCTTTGGCGGGGTAGTTGACCTGCCAAACGGCTGTACCCCACTATAGGTTTAGGGAGTCATAGATTATGTCATAACACTCGGTGCAACCTGATGGTACCCCAAGGTTCCGGAATGTTCTTATCGTTGGGGCGGCTCAAACTTCTGGCAGTCCTGTCAGTGAAAAAACTCTCGGTTCAATAGCCGAGCCATGAGGCTCATTTCGACATAAAGTCGGCAAGGCTCAACCCAGGCGAAGGTCTGGAATTCTTGGATTGCTCCAGCAGAGCTTGGAGACCCGCTTTTCGGGACTTCGCCCTCTTTTTGCTGTTCGCATTGGACGTCGGCTTCTGAGAGGATGTAGTCGCCTCATGCGAAGCTGAAGTCTTAGGCAGAGATGGGGTTACTCCCGGTACCACGGTCTTGAAGATCTTTTGGGCCGGTTTGACAGCACGGCGCACGATGGGAGTCGGAGCTGAAAGCTTGACCTCGATTTGTGAAGAGCAGTAGCCACAGACGATGTGCTTGGTCGGACCAGAGGACCGAGGCTCTTGTCTTTTCCCTTTCTCGACCTTTGGTGCTGGAGGTGTCTGCTGTTTCTTTTTGATCACTGTCTTTTTGTTCTTCTTGAAGACCAGATCGCTACCTTTCCCAAAAGCTAGGATATTGCCACAGGCGGTGCAGACGTGCTGTCGTTGGACCTCAGGAAGAGGGATTTCATGCTCAAACATCAAGTCATTCCGCTGCCTGAAGATGTATGCCGATATCTCAGGTGCCGTGAATGCCAGAAGATGACCCGCATCTGTCAAGAACTTTAGTATCGGACTTGAATCAACAGTGGCCATTTCTCTGGGTACTCGGTCGTCGGTGAGGTAGCGCAGGTTGAATATGGTTGTGATGTTGAAGTTTTTACTCTGTGGTCGGGGTTGATTAAAGACCCTTGGCGATAGAAGTGGGTCCAGCGCCACAAGCCACAGTTGGAATTACACTGTTAATACAGGGCTGGTAGCAAATACCGAAGGAACGTATTGTTCCTTAGCCCTATTTTCTCTTCATGATGTGAAGGCTCCATTCCATGTACTACTTTAGTGAACGGAGCATCTGGATATAATGAAGCTTCATTGACTGATCTCCTGACTTTCACATTCCTCTACCGGTTTCCACATGCAGCTTACTCTTCCAGAATTACAGGCCAGATATCTGTATTTGCTTTAGCTACATGTAAGGTTGCTGATGAAGCATCAAGTAGCCATATCCACGATCTTTTTGTTGCTGAGACTGATCATAGCACGCTCTCAGTTCTCAGCGAGTGTTGACCCAATCAAAGAGATGTCCAGACATTTTCGTCGCTTTTGAGGTTTTGTTCACCCACAAACCCCCCACACTCGAGCCACTCAGGATTACCCCAGAGTTATGCTATGCTAATTCAGGGGCGCTGTGTTCTGGACCCTTGGCCCGTTCTTGGTGGGCGAAATAGATCACGAGATGCGCCTTGGACGACAGAAAGGGTTCAGTGCCTTGAACGTCCCTTGACTAGCCGCTGCATCCGGTATTGAGTCACGAGACCTCCTTCCTTCCACGGAGAATTATTCTCGATTTCGCCTGGTGCGACCTGCAAGGAAGCGAGCAGTGCATGTGCAAGCTGCAGTTGAGAGCTGACCTGACATTGAGCGCCGTCTATCTGTTAAGTGGAGAAGTTGGAAGTGGGAAAGGGAGCGGTGAGAGAGCAAAAAATGGATAAGTAGAGATGCCGTATAGTCAAAGAGATCAGATAACAACATGAAAAATTTACGGATCTCCAGCAAGAATATGTAGAATTCTTTACTATAGCCGCAAAGCAGAATCTATGGAGACTTCCAACGACCTATAAAAATCAGGCTGCGATGCTCGTGGTGGAAACCCAGTGACTGGGTTCTGAGGCGGGATGTGACAGGGGTCTTTCGGATGGTGGGGTGGCAATTGGCCAATCAGACTGAGAGCTGGCGCCACTGATAGCTGCTGCACGATGTCACTGGTTGCGGTCGAGAGAATTGCCATGTTCTGGCTCGTCGCAGAGAGAACTGCTTTCTTGCCATGCGCCTTGTCCACAGCATGAGCTCATGGATCGTCCATACATAGTCTATCTTCCCCATGGAAAACGTGTGTGACGTGCGTAGCAGCCAGACCATCGAGGTTCCCACTCCTGTACCCATCACGGGGTCGAGCCTTGCACTCTCCACTACATTCTTCATGCTGTGACCTCCTCCCTTCATATCCCTTGTTCTTTCCAATGGCCTCTTTGTCTTCTGACCTTCAAAATTTGCTTGTTGAAGTATCCGCGCTCTCTTGAACTTCCCACCACCAGATAAGGATAGGTAACTCCGACCGTTGGAACGTCTTGCCCGCCGCCTTTGACACCGCAACCTGGAACACAATCAGCAAATAGAACATTTTTTCGTATCACAACGCACAACCACTCATTTCCCGCTGATAGTCAGCGCGGAACGCACCCCATTGGAACCTTTAGATTTTGGTACCCTTTGTTTATTTCCGAGAGCGCTTGGAAACTGCTACGCAGTATGAAGTTTGGGAAAAAGTATGTATCGATACCAAGTCCATGGCGGCCCATTGCTTACATTGTTACACCTGTAGTCTTCCCAGAAACCAAGTCCCCGAGTGGGCGGGCTCTTATATCGACTACAAGCGCCTCAAAAAGCTCATCAAAACAGCGGCCGACACAGCAGCTCGTAATGGAGACCAAGTCGACCTCGCTGGTGGGTTCATTGATCAACAACGTCCCTTCGTTGACCTCGTGATCTGACCCTTGGACCAACAGAGTTTCTGTTCGCCCTTGACCGCGAAGTCGAATGCGTTGACCAGTTTTACACGAAGAAGCTCCATGAGAACCAGCGAAGACTGCAAGCCATCACGGACAAGTACGGCCCAGCACCTCGTGATGCCGCTAATATCGACGAAGAAGAGCTCGAAGACCTGATCGGAGCTTTGCTCGAAATCAGAAATCAACTGAGGAATCTTCAGTGGTTTGGAGAAATCAACCGTCGAGGATTTGTCAAGATCACAAAGAAGCTGGACAAGAAGGTTCACACATCGGATATCCAGGAGCGGTATATCTCGACCAGGGTCGACGTTTTACCATTTGCCACGAACCTTGACATCAGCCAGGAGCTTCAGACAGTCAACACGTGGCTTTCGGTTCTCAATGAATCAAAGAGCACCAATGACGCCAAATCCGACCGGTCAACGCGGTCTTACGGGCGGCCAACAAAACTTGATGTCGACGCGTCAGTGCTCAACGCACTAGATCAAGCGGTCCGGCAAGATCATGTAGATGCTCTGAAGTCCGGATTAGCTGATGCAACCCTCGCAAAACAAGATCGAACCGACTCATTCCAAAACCTGTTGCGTAGCCTCCTGCAGCGCGCCATTTCGGCACGGTCAAAAAAGGCTATTCCTGTGCTTCTCGAAAAGATTCCGGACCTCGGTGACCCTGACGACATCAATGGACGAAATTGTATCCACAGACTGGTAACCCACATCGGCCGGACCAAGACTGTCTCCTCCAGGACCGTGGAGGAAGTGAAACCGGATTCTCATCTGAACGCATACCCCTTCCCACCAGGTGTTCAATACGCACAGAATTATCTCACTCCGGCGACGTCGCCCCTCGCCACACCACGAGTCTCTGCGCTCAAAGAGACAGCCGGTCTCTTGGGCAAAGATGACGAAGCTGTGCAGATGCTCATGTACCTTTTGGACAATCTCAGGCCAACACAAAGGGTGGCATTAAAAGCGAAGGACAACTTTGGGCGTATTCCCCTCCATTACGCTGCCCAGTTCGGATTTGTGGTGGTATGCCAGATCTTGATGAAGAAAATGCAAGACTGGGGAATGTTTGATGTTGAGAACGGTATCGATGCCCCTGAATGGCAGGATAAAAACGGAGAGGCGCCTCTGCATCTTAGTGTCCTCGGCGGCCACGCTCTTACGACCAAGGCACTGCTTCATGGAGAGAACTGGCAGGGCGTGAGTGATCACAAGGCAGAGATGAGGCGAGCTATCTCCAAGTCAAGCGCTGTGCTGGCCATTGCTACCAAGGCAAATTTCAAACACATTGTCGAAATGTTGGTGGAGGCTGGAGTTGATATCAACTGGCAGGACAAGACGGGCGAGACGGCACTGCATATTGCTGCTAGATTTGGGCATGATGAGTGCGCAAAGGTGTTGTTGAAGGGGACGGCCGACCAAAAGGCGGACTTTGAGCTGACTGAGAAGGCTTTTGCTTGGACACCACTCCATATTGCGGCGGTGGATGGGCATTTGTCTGTGGTCAAACTGCTGGTGGAAGCTGGTGCCGAGGTGGACAAGCCGGACTCGTCTGGCTGGACAGCAAGAGAGCATGCTGCTCTGAGAGGTCACATGCCTATTGCTCACTTCCTTGCTGCGCAGAGCAATGAGGGCGAAGACACCGCTAGTAACACCTCTGATGATGAAAAGTCGGTAATGGAACATGCGGCTGCGCCTGACAAGTCATCGTTCCAAGAGAGACGATCGAAGGGATCCTCACGTCCAGCAGAGCCGGTCAAGTCTTTCGGCCATCGTTATCTCAAGGATGAGAGTCTGGTACTGGTCAGTTTGGGTTCGATGGATATGCGGAAGAACCTCGAGGCGGTAAAGCTGGACAACATTCCGCTTTCGAAAGCACACACGACAGAGCTAGACACTACTTTGTCGATTGTAGTGTCAGCGCAGGGGGCCCAGGGCGAGCCAACCATGTTTGACCTGCCTGTCCACGATAACATTTCCACCGAGCCTGTCGTTTTTACCACGGTGGATGCGAGCAAGGTCAAGCTCTTCTTTGACATTGTCCCTACCTACTCTGGTAACAATGAGAATAAGGTTGGGCGTGGGGTGGCTCTCCTTTCAAGCGTCCGGCCTACTATTGGAACCAAGAGGATGAACCTCCAGGGCGACGTCTGTGTGCCGATTATGGGTGCTAACTTCGAAGTTATCGGCAGCGTCAACTTCAACTTCCTGGTCATCACCCCTTTCTCACACCCTAGTATGGAGGTGACATCTGAGCATACCTATTGGAAGAAGATGGCGTCAACCATGGTTATTGGACACCGCGGCCTGGGCAAGAACATGACGTCCAGCCGTTCCCTTCAGCTCGGCGAGAATACAGTCTCCTCATTCATCGCCGCCGCCAACCTCGGCGCTAACTATGTCGAGTTCGACGTTCAGCTTACCAAAGACCACGTTCCGGTTATTTACCACGATTTCTTGGTCAGCGAGACGGGGTTCGATGCCCCGGTTCATACTCTGACCCTGGAGCAATTCTTGCATATCAACCCTGACAAGTCTCGTACCATGCACGGCAATGGAACGCACGAGTCCCCTTTCACATACTCTGTTCCCGAGAACAAGCTTCTCAACAAGGCTCGACGAAGCAACTCACCGGGTCCCAGGCAGAGGTCCATGTCGATGGACTGGCCCGACCACAACAAGCAACACCACCTCTCGAGGCAAGAAATGGAGGAGAGGATGAAGCACACGAGGGATTTTAAGGAGAAGGGATTCAAGGCCAATTCGAGAGGGAATTTCATCCAAGCCCCCTTTGCCACGCTGGAGGATCTGTTTGTCAAGCTACCGCAGAGTGTTGGCTTCAACATTGAGATGAAGTACCCCATGCTTCACGAGTCGGAAGAGCATGAGATGGATACCTACGCTGTCGAGTTGAATTCCTTTTGCGATACTGTGCTTCAAAAGGTTTACGATATGACCGCCAACCCACACCAAAAGCGCAATATCATCTTTTCGAGTTTCAACCCGGATATTTGTTTATGTCTGAGCTTCAAGCAGCCGAACATTCCGATTTTGTTCTTGACAGATGCGGGGACGTGTCCGGTGGGGGATATCAGGGCGTCGAGTCTGCAAGAGGCGATCAGGTTTGCGAGTAGGTGGAACCTGTTGGGGATTGTGAGCAACGCAGAGCCGTTTGTGAATAGTCCGCGGCTGGTGAGGGTGGTGAAGGGGGCGGGGCTGGTGTGTGTGAGTTATGGGAGGGAGAACAACGAGCCGGGCTTGGTGAGGAGGCAAGTGAGGGAGGGGGTGGATGCGGTGATTGTGGATAGTGTGTTGGCTATCAGGCGGGGGTTGTTGACGCAGGATGGGGGGAATAGTAACAAGAGTAATAATGGGGCGAAAGAGATCGAGCAGAAGGTGGATGAAGCTGTGGAGAAGATGGAGAGGCAAGGGTTGAATGTGGATGGGCATGGTGATGGGAACGGAGTTTTGGGAGGGGAAATTGGGTATAGTTCTTGAAGGGTGGCTACCTAGGGTTGTTGGGATAGACATGGGTGGGATCGGTGTTGTTTAGGGAGTTTTAGACGGACAGACTTGTGAGGAGATTTTAATGGGGCGGATGGGTTCAACACCATTAGTGCCCCTTTAAGCAGTAGTTTTTGATGGCGAGAGATTAGACCTAGATCAGTAGTTTATCATTACTAGGTACCTTACGAAGAAAATGGCACGCCATACAACACAAGAAATAATTATTGCTTAACAGACCACCACACACATACTTCACCTCCCGATACCCATAGGAGCTCCTAAATTTGTTTGTGCTTTGAGTGGGGAAGACTGCTGCGCTCTATTATACTAGCCACGGACGCAAGTCAAGATCAGAAACAAATCATTTGATTCATGCTTTCACGGCAATGAGTTGGAGAGTCAATAGTGTAAAGTCAAGAAGCGGGGAGATCAAAGTGTGGCGCCAATATTAAAACGCAACGAGTTATTAAGAAAGGGAAGTTGTTGATATATGGGGGGTGGAATTGTGATGGAAAAATTATGAATTGAGGTAGGGTACGTATGAGGGAATGAGTGAGCGAGTAATGTGAGAATATGAGTTGGCTGCCTCCCGGAGTTTTATGTCCTTGTTTGGGGGGACAGGACACGCCATTCGCTGTGGCTGAGGTGGTTCAGGATTTGGGAGGATGAGCTGAAGAATGTGGTTGTGGTAAATGGAAAAGGTAGTTGGAAAAATGAGGATTGTTGAGGAAGGAGGCTGTGTTTTGGAAGTTGTGGTAAGGGATGGAATACACGGTGATGAAGGGGGTTATTTAATCCTCGGTAAGGTCGATGCGTGAAATATCATCTTGTCTGCGATCGCAATGGAAAACTATCACTTTGTGAGGACTTGTAAACGAGGGCCCCGGGGTTTGAGATTGTGACATTTTCCGCTGGTGCTATTGTCAAAAGAAGCCTCGCTTTTTTGGGTCGTCTCTGCGGCTGCTGGTGAGGGTGATAAAATTTCGCAAAGCCTGCTTCAACTTGCGCTGGAAAAAGGCTAGTTCTGGAACACAAGCAACGGTGGGAATGGTTGGGCTCCCTCTATGCTTCTTCCGCTTGTTCTGCGAGAATATTATATATATACACATATATATATGTATGACGGTTACCATCGCCCCCTTCTCGGCCATCGTCACATTCGTCAAGAACGGAAAATAAGACGTTGTATGGTCGAGGTTTCCATTTGCCCCACCCCCTCCCTCCATTAAACGCCCTGCGCAAGCAAGCTAGAGCGAGTGGTCGCATCCACCCCGCCGCGCTTTCTCCAAGCACTCTCACTCAGCTCAGCTTGCTTTGGTTCTTTTTCCCTCCTCGAAATCTGGCCGGCCACTTGCACGCTGATTGTCAGGCAGCACGGACATCGAGCGCTGATTTTTTACGAGTATCACCCTCCAATTTTTTCTTACGTCCTGACGATTACCAACGTTTCCTCGCTCCAAACGCCCAAGCAAGCTTCCACCCTCCTCCACCAACCCCTCCATTACTGATCGATTGACGAGGCGAACGCCAAAACACCACACTTTAACTCAATCCCCAGCCACAGCAGCCAGAGAGTCCTTGTATTCCGGTGTACAGGTATGGCAGGCCCCGGATCCCCCGGTAGCGACGGGCCGACGTACGCGCCGCCTTCTCTCCCGGCCGGCTGGATTGCACAGTGGGACGCCGCCAGCAAGAAGTACTATTTCGTGCAGCTTTCGACGGGAGTCTCACAGTGGGATCTCCCAACCGAGCCGGTTCCTTTTGGCAACACTCCCGCTGCCCGCTCCGATCATCCCTACGGCGTACCTCACCCCAACGCCGAAATTGTGACGCACCCCGATGGCTCCCAGACAGCTAGGTACCCCGACGGACGGCTCGAGCCGGTGAACCCTAGAGAGGACGGCACACGGGCTGTTGGCGGTGGTGGACAGAGTGATAGAGGCCTTGGTGTAAGTTTGGTGGATATCAGATTTCATATTCAATAGCAAAGAACAGCTTGCTGATGTTTGATTTCGCTGGTGATTAGTCTTTCCTCCTGAACACTATCAGCGGCGGGAAGCAAGGTAGCGGCAGCAGTGGTGGCGGCGGATTAGCTGGTGCTGTTCTTAGCGGGCTATCAGGTGGCAGCTCCGGTGGTGGCGGTGGCAGCGGCGGGCTTGGTGGTAAGGTTGCGTCCCAGCTCGTCTCCGGGATATTCTCTGGCGGAAGTAAGCCTTCCTCTTCACCGTCGAACAACTACAGTGGTCAGTCGTCATCTGGACACGGTGCCGGGGGTCTTGGCGGGGTAATTGGCGGTGTTGCTGGTCTCTTTGGGAATAAGCAGAGCTCGGTAGGTGGATGTTGGATATTGATACCCCCAAGACGTCAGCTAACGGTGATATTCACAGGGAAGTAACTTTGGATACTCCAACTCGGGCGCCACGACCTACAGCGGTTCAGCCCCTCCTACATCATACCAACCTCCCTCGCAGCCAGGATCCTCGGCCATGGCTCACAACAACTCCTCTTCGTCCTATCAGGGAAGCTCCCAAACACATCATCAGCCCCCAAGCCAGTCCTACGGACAATCTAACCAGTCCCACAACGCACCATATGGACAGCAGTCTTCCAGTGGCGGCTACCAATCCACTTCTTATGGCGGCGGACCCGGCCATGGCCAATCCCACAGTCAAAGCTACAACGGACAACACTCTTATGGCTCCCCCAGCGGCCAACCCAGCTACGCACCCCCGCCAAGCCAACCATCCTACGGCCAGCCACACTATGGAGGGGCAGCCAGCTCATACGGTCAACCATCGTATGGCGCGCCACCGCCACAGGGGAGTGGTTACCCCGGCCAGCAGCCGCCCTATGGCGGACACCAGTACTCCCAGGGTGGTGGCTATCCTGGGCAGTATTAGGGCTAGAACCCAGTTATACAAGTGCCGATAGCTATCCACCGCCGCCTAAGCAAATTGCTATCTGTTGGTATTTAAAGGAGGGCGTTGTGAAGACTGATGGGGTGTCGGCAGCTGCTATACGCCAAAAAGAAAGAATTCTAATGGAGGTGGGGAAAGCAAGAGGCGAAAAGTTGATGAGGTTCAAATAGCGATTTGGGATTGTTGCTGTCTTCTTTTTTGCTTTTTTGCTTTTGTTTATATCAAAAGGCCCAAGACTTTGAATGGTACCATAGCGAGTTATTTTGTTTTATTGTCTTTCGTGCTGTTGTTGGTGTGGTTTTTTTACTTGGCGTTTTCTGTAGATGAAGGTTAGGTATATACAGTTTTCGGCAAAGGGTCTGTGGGGTTATGTTTCTTGGCTCTGTGAGGCGACTGCCCATTGCCTTTCTTGCTTCGAATTCGAAAGACAGAGCTGACGAGGCAAACAGGATCACGTTGGGGACAAGAAAAATAATGGGCCTGTTGTATAAAGCAAACGGCCCTAGAGATTGCCATTAACCCTCGGAAGATTGTTGAGAGGCATATCAACTGCATTGACTATCTTTGCAGGGGCCGATCTGATACCTAAAGAGTCCCATGGACTATGTTTTGATGTGCACCGACATTGTCATTCAAAGCCTAATTGGTTGATGTCTTGAGAAGCCTGTGTTCATAACCTGCAGGTCCTACCTATATTTTTCTTGTTGTTCGCTGCCACTTTTTGAGTTGGGTAGTGTTTTAAGATCTGGGATCACTGTTGACATATGTAATATGTAGGGTGTTGGCCTTCTGGTAGATATTTCTCTTCCAGTGGACGCTACATTAAGATTAAGGGGTGTATATACACAGTTTCTATACAAACATGATGGCCGCATATAATCACTGTGTCTTCTTCTTCTCCTCCTCCTTCTCCATCTCATGACTGCAGCTGGCGAGCAATCCCGTGAACGTTTTGTTTATACTCCCGGCTAGGAACCAGCTTGCGATGGCTATTGCGATGATGTACCCCGCCGTTGGGGCTAGTGATCGAGGAAGGGCGTTGAGTAGAAAGGGGTCTAGGATGATGTCTGCTATGACAGGGGGCGGGTGGGACATGAGGGTTGTGTTAGTAGTGTAGAAGTCTGCGGCGGCGAGGATGCGGAGGAAGAGGTAGGAGTGGGGGGTTTTCAGGTCGACATCCTTAGGGGGGGATGACTGGAGGAGGGAGTTAATGTAAGGGGTGAAGGAGGGTATGGCGGAGATCTCTGAGGTGGTGAAAGTGTCTAGGTCGAAGGAGGTTGGTTGCTGGGTTCGGTGCTGTTAGTTGTACGAGGGGGAAAATGAGGGGGGGGATAAAATGGGGTAAAGTACAGTGGCTGCCCAGCAGATTCGCACTTCATAGCGTTGGCTTGGGGTGAGGTCCCAGAGGAGGAACCATGATTCTGTTCCTTTTGGGTGGGAGGTGGTGGGGAAGGATACCGGGACAAGAGTATGGAGGGAGGATTGGTTGATGGGGATTGGTGTGAGTCGGTTCAGTTTGAGATTGGAGATGGTTGATGGGTCATCGCTGGGGATGTGGACGGCTGGGGGGGCGAGGAAGATTGTTTTTTCTACATTTGCTGCGATGCGGGAGGAGAGGAGAGCGAGGGTGGTGAGGAGGATTGTGAATAGCTTCATTTTGGGATCAATCTCATTGTGTAAGTGAACTGATGAGATATCCGCAACTGCCGGGTCAGGGTTGCCGGAGCGTGTTGTTCGAGTTGGAGATGGGAGGCTTGGGATTAAACGAAGCGGAGCTTGGACCAGGCACAAGCATAAGCACAAGCAAAAAATCGGGTCCAGTCTTTTACCCCAGTTTCTTCTTCCCCGGGTTTTGTACCAAACCAAGAAGTGTGGGGGTGCAGCCAGCCATTCAGAGGGACGGAATAGAGAATCACATGCTGGCTCTTCAGTGACCACTTGCCAGCATAACCCGGACTGCCTGCCCCTTCCAGCAAGTGGGTGACGCAAGGACCGAGGAAATGGACCCGCGCCAGCACGAGGACAGCGCCAGACCAAGAAACAAGCAAAAGCTCGTGAACATCAGAGTTTCTGCTGCTCTTGGTTTGACCATTGCTAATCACAAGGGTCTGTTTTGAATTTGTCTTTTTGTACTTCCGTAATCCCACGAAGTACCCAACGCACTTTGTGAATACTCACGAGTCGAGTCCTGTCCTGAGACACTCGCGTCTTTTGTTCTCCTACTCGATTCGATACACCTCAGTCGTCCTCTTCGAAGTCCCCAACGGCTGGCTTATAGAACCCCCTTTTATACTCAAATGACCGCCACAGCGCACTCGTGATTGTTATTCCCGACCTCCTCACTCCTGCCTCCCACCACCGTCGCCGTCGCTCGCAATGGCACCGACAATGTCGAAGCCAAGCGCTAATAGCGCGGCCACCCGAGACCGGACAATTCGAGGCGTCATTACGCAGTTGACGTCTATGTACCTCCAAAACCGTACCCGTATATCGCGCGCCGTCTACATTACGCTCTTTGTGGCTCTTATAAACCGAGTGCGACATGCTATCCAAGAACAAAAGGCTGCCTCGGTACGAGAGGCGACAAAGCGCGCTGAGAAGTCCGGCACAACGTCGACTGCGGATGGCGAGGTGACAAAAAAGAAGAGGGTGGAACTGAACCGAGAGTTCTTCCGCTCGTTGCTGAGGCTATTGAAGATTGTGGTGCCGGGATGGAAGAGCAAGGAGACGAGGCTGTTGATCAGCCACAGTTTCTTCTTGGTGATGCGGACGCTCATCAGTTTGAAGGTGGCGGCGATGGACGGTGCGATTGTCAAGGCTTTGGTGAAGGGCAACGGGCGGGAGTTTTTGATGCGCATTGTGTGGTGGATGTTGATTGCTGTTCCGGCAACGTTTACCAACTCGATGTTGTCATACCATCAAGCTGAGCTTTCGTTGCGGTATCGAACACGCTTGACGCAGTTCATCCACGACAAGTACCTCTCGCAGCTGACCTTCTACGGTATCTCTGCGCTAGATGACCGGATCAAGAACCCGGATCAGCTCATTGCCGTCGATGTGGCCAAGTTCTCGAATAGTTTGGCGGAACTGTACAGCAACTTGGCAAAGCCCCTCCTCGACATGGTAAGCCCCCTAGTCACCTGCATACAGAGTAAACATGGCTGACATGAACAGACAATCTACACATTCTCCCTTTCAAAGTCCGTCGGCGGTGAAGGCGTCGTCTTCATGTCTCTCCTCGTCCAGCTCTCAGCACACGTCATGCGCGCTTTAACGCCACCATTCGGCAAATATGTAGCCGACGAAGCCAGACTCGAAGGCGAGTTCCGCTTCCAGCACTCCAGGTTAATAGACCACAGTGAGGAAGTAGCGTTATACGCCGGCCACGAAGCCGAAAAAGACACGCTCGACAAGGGCTACTTCACCCTCATCAAGCACGTCAACTACATCCTCCGCCGCCGTTTCTACCACGGCTTCATGGAAGACTTTGTTATCAAGTACTTCTGGGGTGCTCTCGGGTTGCTGCTGTGCAGTGTCCCCGTGTTCGTGAAGCTTCCTGGGCAAGTGACGATGAACATGGGTGACAGGACCGAGACCTTCGTGACGAACAGGCGCATGTTGCTTTCGGCGTCTGATGCCTTTGGGCGTATCATGTTCTCTTACAGGGAAATCATGGAGTTGGCAGGTTACACCTCTCGCGTGTCATCACTGCTAGAAGTCATGGATGACATCCAAGCTGGACACTTCGAGAAGAAACTCGTGTCCAGCTCTGGCACGGAAAACAACGAAGCCGTCCTCAAAGGAAGAGGCAAAGTCGTCGAAAGCAGTAATATTGAATTCATCGATGTGTACGTCCCCTTCCTTTTTCTTTTTGTCCCACCCCCTTACTAACTCCCTTTCTTAGACCAATCATCTCCCCCAACGGCGACGTCCTCGTCCCAGCCTTAACCTTCAAGCTCACCCCGGGAGACCATTTACTCGTAGTTGGCCCTAACGGCTGCGGAAAATCTTCCCTCTTCCGCATTCTGGGCGGTCTCTGGCCGGTATACGGCGGCACGGTCCACAAACCCCCCTTCACCGACATCTTTTACATCCCCCAACGCCCCTATTTGTCTCGCGGCTCCCTCCGCCAGCAAATCATCTACCCCGACGGTTTACGGACAATGCGCTCCAAAGGAATAACCGACGCTGACCTCTTATCAATCCTCAAAGTCCTCTCCCTAGAGCACCTCATCGACCTCTACCCCGAAGGCTGGGATGCTGAGGCCGAGTGGCGCGACGTGCTCTCGGGGGGGTTGCAGCAGAGGGTGGCCATGGCGAGGCTGTTTTACCATAAACCCAAGTATGCCATCTTGGACGAGTGCACCAGCTCAGTCACGCTCGATACGGAGAAGATCATGTACGACAATGCAAAATCGTTGGGGATCACGCTCATGACGGTGAGCCATAGGAGGTCACTGTGGAAGTACCACACGCACATCTTGCAGTTTGACGGGCAGGGCAAGTTTGTGTTTACGAGGCTGGATGCGGACAAGAGGATGAAGCTGGAGGATGAGAAGGAGGATTTGGAGGTGCTGCTGAGGCAGGTGCCCGAGTTGGAGAGGAGGGTAAAGGAGTTGAGTGAGCTTTAAAGGGGGCGAGAGATAATGAGTTTGACAGTATTTTTTTTTTGGTGGAAAGTGGTTTTGTAATCATGAGAAAATGCAAAGCAGGGCAGAGCATAGAAATGGTGTTTGTTGGCTGCTGTTTGGCTGCTTGACTCAACAATAATCTCAAGAGATGGAAGGGTACACACCCTGTTAAACAAAAAGGACGAAGATGTTCTTATGTACTTGTACTAGTATAAGTGGTGGTTATCTTGTTGGCCTACGGATGTTTGAAGATAGGTAACAAGTTATGTACTGAATGTCATCATGGTATCACAATCACAATAAAGCACCAAAACAGTTTGGATACAGTTTTATCTTCAAAGCTGCTGTCTAAAGCCCTCAACCATAAACACCCCTAAACGAGACAGTCTAGCCTTCCCAACCATCACACCCTATCGCCATGCGTTTTATCTATTCTATGCCTATGCGCTTTTGTGTGTTTCCAACGAGAATGCAAAATAGGTGCTCGCTTGAATTTAGACAACAGCCTCCTGTGTTTGTGCTTACGCAAACTGAAGTTCCTCAGTCAGTCATACCTCACCCTCCTCGCTCCCTGCGCCACCCCACGAGCCTGACTCAACCGGGACATCACACACATCGGTTGCTGGTCCGTCGACGCCATCGAACACAGCGCAAACGAGTCCGTATTGTGCGCAAAATAAAAATAAATACCCGACCGGTCCTTCTTAACAGCCATGACTCCGATCGCTCCAGCGGAAGGCTGGTGTCGCACTCCAGGGTGGCCCATGAAATCTTTGACGATGAATGATTCCATGGTGGCAGATTCATCCAGCTCTTCGATATCTTGACCACCAGGTCCGCGGCGGGTAGACTGGAATAGACGTTCGGCGCATTTGGCAGAGGCAATTGATGTCGCCATGTGTTCGCCTGTTCCGCTGGTGACGGCAGCCACCGAGGTCGCCATTTCGTCCTTAGGGTCCTCGGGCACAACGGCAGTGCCGATGCCTACAAGGGCAGCAGGGCCGATTCGGCCCCTGTGCTTCATTCCAATGCCTCCAGACGAAGATCCTGCTGCAATGTGGCCCTTGTTATCAATGGCGATAGCGCCGACAGTGTCTGTAATCACATCCTCGTCGTCACTATCGAGTTCTCGGCTGCGTTTGGTGCCAGCAAGAGTAGGTAGAGGTAGTTTCTCTTCTTTTTTGCTTTTCCCGTCATCAGCGGAATCGTAGCCGCAAGCATCAGAGTCGTCAGAGTCGTCGCTTCTATCGCTCTCTCCAGCACTCACGGATCCATCATGTGCTGAAGCGGCCGGGGATGGTGTTTTATCCGTCCCGGTAAATGGTGCGAGAAAGGCGACGGCGTCGTCACTGACGCTCTTCCGCACTTTGGGGCGCTTTTGGGCCGGTCTTGAGCGTCCTTGAAAGGCAGCACTAATGTAACTCAGAGGGTTTGTATTTGGAGCTCGGGTGGTATTCGATGAGACTTTGGACGAGTTGCTGGGGGTCGAACGTGCAGTTGTAGCCGCTGTGCCTGCTGGCGATCCATTCTCTCCCAAGGGTGAGCCGCCATTGTAGGGGGAGTCAGGTTGGCCTTCATTCCAAGTTCCCGTCAAGATTGCGTTGGTGTGATCTCCTCCCGAGCACTGCCCAGCAGGGTCTGCTGCCTGTTCGTAGTCTCCCGGGCTGGGTCTTTCGGCAAATCTGTTGGAGAAGTGATTCGAAGCGTGTAATTTGACCTCTGCTCGTTTTAGGTCCTCGTTCCAGCGATTGTATCTGTCCTTGGCATTTTTCGAAACTAGTTGTTCGTTTGGGACCTCTGGCATGCCATGCTCTATCCCAAACTCTTTGGCACCCTCGCCAACAAGAATGTTTGGTGGGACTCGGCGAAGCGACAGAGGAAGACTGCTCGCATCAAGAATCAGCTTGGCCAAGGATATAGGGTTTTGCACTCCTGTCGTTTCATCAGCTCATATTTCCCATGCTCAGCTATGCAAGTACGGCATACCGGGAACGGCACCACAAGCACCGCTTCTCCCCAAGTGGTCGACAACAGTCGCATCACACTCGACAATGCCATCCATAGTCAAGTTGCTCCCAAAACCAGCATTGGTGATCTCCTTGTCTTCAAGGCACTTGATAGCAGCTTCTACGGCCTCGGTGGCGGATGCACCAGCTTTGAGAAACCTCATACCCACCCTGGCGGCTCTGTCCTCTAGAATCAGTATCTTTGCCATGTAAGAGCACGAACCAGGAGTGAACAGGGGCTTACTCGCTACACGCACTGAGGTGCACCTGTTCATTGGCAACACTGTGGTAACCAGCCCCAGCATGAATGAAGATTGCGGCAACCTGTTGAGGTGGTCGGACTCCTTTCCTCCACACACGGTCAACGGTTCCATCGCCCGAGGAAATGGGTGAGAGCTCAGGGCTACTCGAGCTGCGGTACATCATCACAAGTTGCAAGGCCCCTCTTATACCACCGGTTCTGCAGGAAAATGACGCCTAGGTAGAGTGAGATGGGTATCGTATGGTCTAGGTGTGGCGCGGCGAGCAAGCCAAAAGAGAAAATTGAAGCGGGGGGTTGCAGTCCGGGGCAAAGAGAGCGTATGGCGACGTTAAGGTCCTATCATGGATGCATGTGAGGTTAAGCAAGAGGCAGGGTATTGGTCGTGAATGGACGACGGGCGCACCGATGGGTGAGAGAGGGAAGGCTCGGCCTTCAGCGGGAAGATAGCCAATGTACACAAACGATGCTGTATAAGGTTGCTGTGATAAATATTTGGTTTGGTTTGATAGTGGTTTGAAGCAAACTCAGGACAGCGGAAAGGTGGTCTTGGAGGTGGACGGTTGGCGGAGAAGAAAGATGCAGTAAAATTGGGGATTTCCAAGAAATGGACAAGGTGTCCAGCATGCTCTGACTTTCTTCAACGATGGCGGAAGGAAGGAGTCTTCTGGGTCGTTGCTGCTATTTGTTGAGATGGTGTGGACGGTGAGAGCTTCATCGCTCTTACCAGATGTTTACTGCGGAGCTCACCGGGCGGAGGTTGGGACGTGCAGTCATGACGAATCATCGTTGAGATTAAGACGAGTGTTCCTTAAGATAACGTGTGAAGCTCTACTATGCGAACGAGACTCGAGAACCTGGAACTGCCGTCTCCTAACAACATCTCAATAATGCCGACTGGATTCCCGAAACCAGAGCTTGGTGGCGCGAGTGTCACAGGAGTTGAACGTTTAGAGGTTTTGTTACAAGAGCAGTTGTTGACCGCCATAGTTTGGCGGGGCTATGTCTTGGCGCACAGCCGCAGAGCCACCGCAACATGGATGGAGCTCGCTGGTGAGACGTAATCTTGGACCTCCAACCTCCACTGGGCGCCGACTGCCTGCCACCTCGACGTCCAGATCAGAATCCCCGATTCCCATTCCGCATTACACATATTCCGACTTACAAGCTGCATTCGGCAGCTACACCATCACAAACATGGCAAACCAAACGCCAGCCGTTGTTATGGACAAGTACGTAACAGCCCCTTAAATCAAGCCCCGCTCTTCCCCGGCCAGGTAACAGCCAGCACCAGCTCTGAGGTCGTCGTCACTAACATCATGCGCACAGCGGCACCGGCTTCTCCAAGTTAGGTTCGTAGCTTTTGGATACCGGCCAATAACATCCTTCTCGTAACCAACATCTGACTGGCTATGCCCAGGTTTTGCCGGCAATGATTCCCCGTCTTTCGTTTTCCCGACCGCCATCGCGACCAAGGCTGCTGCCGGTAGCGGCGGGTCTGGCTCTGGTCGTCCGGCCGTAGCGAACAAGCCCTCTTTCCTCACCGGCGGTGCTGGCCCGACAGGCCATCTTTCAGCCAAGCGTGGCACCGAGGACCTCGATTACTTTATTGGCGATGAAGCCATCGCCGCGTCGTCTGGTCCGGGCTACGGGCTGCACTACCCGATCCGACACGGCCAAATAGAGAACTGGGTTGGTTTGGTCGAATCGAATAGGATGAGGACGTGCAAGGCTAATACTCTGATGTACAGGATCATATGGAGAGATTCTGGTCCAACTCCATCTTTAAATATTTGAGGGTCGAGCCCGAGGATCATCACTTCCTCCTTACCGAGCCTCCCCTGAACCCCCCCGAGAACCGCGAAAACACGGCCGAGATTTTCTTCGAGTCTTTCAACTGCGCCGGTCTATATATTGCTGTACAGGCTGTGTTAGCCCTGGCCGCCTCGTGGACTTCATCCAAGGTCACCGACAGATCCTTGACCGGTACTGTTATTGACTCTGGTGATGGTGTGACGCACGTCATTCCCGTGGCCGAGGGTTATGTTATTGGGTCCTCAATCAAGTCCATCCCGATTGCTGGACGCGACATCACCTACTTTGTCCAGTCACTCCTGAGAGACCGCGGCGAGCCAGACTCATCGCTCAAGACTGCTCAGGAGATCAAGGAGCAGTACTGCTATGTGTGCCCCGATATTGTCAAGGAGTTTGACCGCTTCGACCGTGACCGCAGTCGCTTCATGAAGCACGTTGTTTCCCACCCCGGCGGCCGCCAAGTGGCTGTCGACGTGGGTTACGAGCGCTTCCTTGCTCCCGAAATCTTCTTTAACCCCGAAATTTACTCGTCCGACTTTCTGACCCCCCTGCCCGTGGTGGTCGATGGTGTCATTCAGTCGTCTCCTATCGATGTGCGCCGCGGTCTCTACAAGAATATTGTGCTCTCCGGTGGCAGCACGCTTTACAAGGACTTCGGTCGCAGACTACAGCGTGATATCAAGCAGTTAGTGGATGCCAGAATCCGGGCCAGTGAGGCGCGCAGCGGTGGAGCCAAGAGCGGTGGTCTTGATGTCCAGGTCATTACGCACAAGCGACAAAGGCACGGTCCTTGGTTTGGTGGAAGTTTGCTTGGCCAAACGCCCGAGTTCCGGTCGTACTGCCACACCAAGGCAGAGGTATGTATACCTCACATTGACGGTATATGCCCAACAGTGGCAGCTAACAGTTTCACAGTATCAAGAATACGGCCCAAGTATTGTGCGGAGATTTGCGCTGTTGGGTGGCCCTGCGGGATCTTAGAGGGTGGTTATTTTCTTGTAGTAAGAGCAAGCGATGTTTTTGGGGAAGGCGATTACGTTTCCACGGGACGGCGCCCAAAAGAGATAGGATCTTAAGACTGTTTTATTCATTCGTTTGTTGACTTTGACCAAGTGACCTCCAAGTGGAACCCGGTATTCGGGATGGATGCCAAGCCGGCATGCCTCCGTCCCCATACCTCCGAGCCGTTTGAGATGGGCCGGGGATTGCATCTCTCACAGACTACTGAGTCCCAACGCGGCAATCTTTGACGATCTGAGTGTACAAGATACATGCACAGGGCTGTTTAGCTTTGGCTTAACCCCGCGTTTTTCATGACCCTATATGCGGGGGAGGGTCTCAATGTTGCTTTGTGATCCGTTGGGAGACGTATACTATACATAGCCTCGGGTGTAAGTGCTTCATGGTGCTTCCTTCGCTCAAGCGGAAGCCAGGGAAGCATTCTGAGTGATCGATACCAGAGAACTCGATAATGCGGGGAAGCTTAAAGTAAAGGATTCCTATGCTGCGAGTCTGGCTGATGATACGCGAAGCTTTGATCCGGCCGGTCTAGATTCCTGAGAGCTCAAACAAGGCATCCGATATGTCCGACCGTGTCTGGGGCGGTCCGGCTCCGAGTTCAGCTCCGCTTTTCCATCCAGTTGATTGATTGGTGGAGTCTTTCCAGAACATGAGATGACTGCTGTCCTGATTTTTAGGTCAATACGGGCTTCAAAACCTGTATTGAATTCAACATCAAGAACCATAGCGTGATGGTGATGGTGATCCGAACTCCGGAGTGATTGATGCATTCCCTTCATAACGGGCCGTTTACGGTGGCGTTTAGCTGACTTACACGAGGCCTTGCAGTGTCAGTTAGAGACGCCCACAGCTGTGTTCTAGCGCCCTACCCCTTGGTTCCGCTGCCCCGGAAGGCCTTCCATGCATGACCTGCAGCGTGCTGTGCCTTTAGTGGAACGTCACAACGGCCCAGGCTTCGACGACTAGTTATCATCAGATGGACAAAAGATCAGACCACCTTTGACAACTTCAGTCTGTGGGCCTGGATATCATCAGCCGCGATTTACGACCAAATTTTGGAGTAAATGGTTCCCAGTTACTTCCCATTCAATAAGGTAAAGCCGTGCAAGTCGGAGCTGATCAACAACTTGGGTAGCGGAGGATGTAGATACATGAGAATTTGTGGCTCCATGACGTTATAACAAGTCATGATCTCCAGCGATATCACCAGTTAGTTTTACCTCCTCGTATAACAAGAGCTTAGAAACGGAGATCACTCGGCCTTTTCCTAACATCGACTTCCTCATAAGAATCAAAAAGGAAGGTGATAATGCATACAGCTTCACGAAAAACAAGCCTTTGGCTAGTGTCTGATTCTAGTAAAAGGCCGTCGATGATTTGTTCCCCTTTTACCCAGCCAATTCTCCATGTAAACCCCGGTTTGGGTACAAAGTAAAGATCATACGTTTTTTTTTCTGGCTGCACCCCCTCAGCTACCAGTTGGCATCCGGACTTGTGCAGTGGATGACAAGAAGGTGCAGATCTCGTGTCTAGACCGGCGGTGGCGGTCTTCCTCAACATGAGAGAGGGGGGGGGGGGGGAAGGCGGGGATTAGGTATATAAAAGACTCATCCATCTTGTTCAACTTTACGATGCTTCCCCATTCAAACTTTGATAATCTTCAAAAGTACTTTATCTCTCAACTTCAATATTTACCTGCTACTATTACTTTAGAAAGAAGCAAAAGCAGATCTGTTCAAGATGGCAACCTACGACATCCCGACGGAACAATGGGCCCAGGTAGTCGAAGCCCCCGGCGGCCGTACGTCTTTCCTTTTTCACACCCATCATCCCCCCTCTTTGGCCATGAATAACTAACACGTAGATCCAGCCGCCGTCTACAAGAAAATCCCCGTCCCTGAGCCCGGCCCCGACGAGGTCCTCATCAACGTCAAGTATTCTGGCGTCTGCCACACCGACCTCCACGCCATGAAGGGTGACTGGTATGTTTCCTCTTTTCCCTCATGTTCCCTCCACACCCTCTTCCCACCCCCCAACAATTCTACCCCAACCTTATCCTGACATATTTTTATCCCAGGCCAATTCCCACCAAAATCCCCCTCGTAGGCGGCCACGAAGGCGCCGGCATCGTAGTCAAGAAAGGCAGCCTCGTGGGAGATGACATCAAGCTCGGCACCCGCGCCGGCATAAAATGGCTCAACGGCTCCTGCCTCTCGTGCACCTTTTGCCAGCAATCCGATGAACCACTCTGCAATGCTGCCCTCTTGTCGGGCTACACAGTCGACGGCTCCTTCCAGCAGTACGCTATCGCCAAGGCGGCGCACATCGCGCGCATCCCTGAAGGCGTCGACCTCGAGGAGGTCGCGCCTGTTTTGTGTGCGGGGATTACGGTTTACAAAGGGCTGAAAGAATCAGGAGTGAGACCGGGGCAGTGGGTTGCCGTCGTCGGAGCGGGGGGTGGACTTGGGTCAATGGCAGTGCAGTACGCCAAGGCGATGGGGGTGCATGTTATCGGGATCGACGGCGGCCAGGAAAAGGGGGAGAGCGTGAAGAGGCTGGGCGGGAGTGCGTATGTGGATTTTATGACGTCCAAGGATGTGGTCGAGGAGGTGAAGGCTGCCACGCCGGATGGGTTGGGTCCTCACGCGGTGTTGTTACTTGCGGTGTCAGAGAAGCCTTTTCAGCAGGCGACGGAGTATGTTAGGAGTAGGGGAGCAGTCGTCTGCATTGGGTTACCTGCGGGAGCGTACCTCAAGGCGCCAGTGTTTGATACCGTGTTGAGGATGATTACCATCAAGGGCAGCTATGTGGGGAATAGGCAAGATACGGTCGAGGCGTTGGATTTCTTCCAGAGGGGGTTAATCAAGGTGCCATACAAGACGGTTGGGCTGAGTCAGCTGGGGGAGGTGTACCAGATGATGGAGGAGGGCAAGATTGTGGGAAGGTATGTGGTTGATACTAGCAAGTAAGCAAAGAGTGGGAAGGGGGAGCTTGGTTGGGGTTAGGAGAGTGGTGTATAATGATTATTTATGATCTTTTTCATGTAGTATGGATATCCTAAAATGAATGAAAAACGAGTTAGACGGTTAAACCACCAGAGTTCAGTTGCCTCGTCTCCCCCACCGCCTCAAAAGTCCCATTATACAGCCTCAGCAGCCCCTGGGCGGAGCTCTGACCCGGAGCAACCCAGGAGACATTGTGCTGCTTGCTGCTCAAGCTAGCAAAAACAGTCTCATCGTACCCTGTCTCAACGTTCAAGACGTTGGGCATGAGCTGGTGGTGTAGCCTCGGGGCTTTAATAGCCTGGTACATCTCGCCGCCGGTAGTGTGTCCTTGATCAATAGCGGACATGATGCGGAAAGCAACTTGCATCGTAGAAGAGATAATTCTCGATCCCCCAGCCGCTCCCGTGGCGAAGAAGAGGGAGCCATTGTTGGCGTGCTCGACGATTAGGGGGGTGATGGACGATAGCGGCCGCTTGTGGGGGGCGATGAAGTTGTTGGGGGAGGGTTCGAAACCGAAGGAATTTGGACGGCCGGGTTGGGAGAAGTCATCCATTTCGTTGTTACTGAGGGTTGTTAGCTTGGGTTAAGCGGACATGGGGGGGAGGGGGTAAACTCACAGGATGATGCCGGTATCCGTCATGATTCTTGCTCCAAAGAGCAAGTTGATTGTTGTTGTTGACGTGACCGTCATGCCTGTCCCATCAGAGGCAACAAGGTGAGAAGTTCCCGCACTCTCTGCAGCGTATACCAAATTAGGGTTGTAGACCTCAAGAGCCTGTGTCTGGTTATCCATGATCATCTTGCGGATCTGCTGGGCCTTTTTCTCGCTCAACATAGTCTTCTGAAACGTCGTCAAACCCCTGATGAAATCAGGATCACCAAGCTCCTGACGCGCTCCGTAAGCGAACTTCATTGCTTCGGCCAAACGATGAGCAGTCAAATTCTTGTCTGCCAAATCCTCAGGGGGAAACTGTTCCATAACTTTTAGAATGTTGAGCGTAACCGCACCGCTGCTGGGTGCGTTGGTGGTAAAAAGCTTGAAGCCGCGGTAGTCAATGCTGAGAGGTTGCTTGAGCCGGACGGTGTACTCCCTCATATCGTCATGGGTCATCGTCCCGTTCGTCTCTTGAATCGTCTTGATGATCGAGTTGGCAATCTCGCCTTCGTAGAAAGCGTCGGGTCCTTCATTGGCGATCTTCTCAAGTGTACTTCAACCAGTCAGCATCTCAGCTTTTGTTTACTCTCTCCACGACCCCCAACTTACTTTGCCAGCCTCCTCCTCGTTATCTTATCCGCTAGCCCCAACAGCGTCCCATTTGGTGCAAAATCCTGAGCCCAGACCGGATCCGCCACCAAGAAATCATCATTCGCGCTCGCAGCCTTCATATATTTCACCAGATCCTCCCCTACCAGGAACCCCTCCCTAGCAATTCTAACAGCCGGCATCACCACCTCTTTCCAGCCCAGTTTACCATATTTCTGCTGCAGATACCCCAACCCTCTAATCTCTCCCGGAATCCCCACCGCCAACCCGCCAATAACAGACGCGTTTCGATCGTGCTTATACATGTCCTTGTGGGCGGAGGCAGGGGCGGTTTCCCGGTAGTCAATGACTTCGTAGTGGCCTAGTTCATCGCGAACGAGCATGAAGCCGCCGCCGCCTATGCCGGAGTGGTACATTCCTATTACGCCTACGCAGAAGGTGGTGGCTACTAGGGCGTCTGCGGCGGTGCCGCCGGCTGAGATCATGTCGATGCCGATTTGGGAGCAGATCTTGGATTCAGAGGCTACAGCGCCTCGGGTGCCGTTTGGGGAGGTGAGATGGTCTAGGGAGAGGACGCATTGCGAGGGGGAGTAGGGGAGTGGTGAACGGGCTGGGAAGGCGGAGGTGAGGGCGAAGGTGCTGGCTAGGCTGAGAGCCAGGGGAAGGAAGGGGATGTCTGGGTGGTGTTAGTGATTATTGTGAGAAAAAAACATGTTTGAGAAGACTCACGCATGATGGCGAGTATGTACTGTTATGTACTTATATCTATGTGCATATATGTGGTGAGCACCAGTCGCTGTTGTCGTCCCTTATCAATGACTTATAAGACGGGTGGTTCTTAGCCATGCAAGAGGGAGCAGAACAAGATCCAACTGCCCCAACCTAAAAAAATTAATTTCAAGAATAAAAAATTTCATGCACCTTCCCAACCTCTCTTCCTCAAGTTAGTCCTCAAGTTTAGGCAGGTCCCCAGTTACCCTATTCCCGCCCTTCAGGAAGAGGAAGGGGCGGGCACTTTAAGAGCAAAATAGATAAGCCAAGCTATCCCTGTCGAACGCCCCAAAGAAGCGGATTTAGTTATCCATTTTACCACGCCCAACCCTAACCCCTCTTACTTCTCTCACTTATCCACCAATGAACTGAGGCGTGATTGTCCATTGTGATCGTCAACGTCATCTGACAGTCCATCTCCTCGAGCTCCTCCTTCCGCTTCTTTGACCGACAATCAATATTCCACGGTTTTCACAGTTCACTTTCAAGTTTTTTATTAGTTTATCATGTTCAAGGTTGTTTTTGACCGCCGAAAAGAATATGCTTTTCTAATCTAGCAGTTGTCTTCCTCATCTTCCCCTTCAAACCTTCCCATAATGTTGAGAAAACTGGTTCGTCGTTCTTCCAAAAAAAAATATACACAAAGGCTCAAAAAATCTTTCGCCTTGTTCCCTCCCGTCTAGGGCGAGAAAGAAACACTTTGACAAAACAAATCCCCATCATCCACGCCCGTCCTCTAAAATACCTTATCCAAGTGGCTGATCTTACACACACTGCCCGCGAAAAAAACAAAAAAAAAAAACAGTAGAAAAAAAAAACCTGATACTTTTACGCCCTCACGGGCGTAGCTGCCTTTTTTTTTTCTCCCGAATTTTGAAACCCTAATAAACTTCACTGTGATGGAGCGAGCATCTAGAAAAGCTTAACCGGCACAGCAGTCCCAGTGGCGGACGCAACGCCCGAGACAACCGTCCCGTTAGCAGCAGTGGGAAATGGCGCGGTGGCGCTCGCCTCAGCGGTAACGGTCACGATCTCATCAGGGGGGCAGGCCTCCTCCTCACCCTCCTCGACCACCTCGGCGGGAGTGGTCACTGCGGCAGACTCGTCAGTGGTGGTGGTGGCGGCAACCACGGTGGTGGCGGTGGTTTTGTTCTTGGTCTTCTTGGTCTTGACGGCGTTGTTCTTGCCGCCACCGACAGTGATGAAGACGGTGGAGACGGAGGCGGCCTCGGTGACGGTGACGGTGGCAGCGCCGGCGGCAGCACCGGCCTTGGTGACAGTCACGGTGACGGCGGCGGCGGTTTCGGTAACGGTGACGGCGCCCTCGCAGACTTCGCAGACTTCGCAGGCTTCGCCGGGGGCGTTGCCATTGCCGTTTCCATTGCCAGCACCGGCGCCAGGGGTGACGACGGCGGTGACGGTGGTCTGGTTGGGCTTCTTGACGGTGACGGTCCGGGTGCCGGTGGAGGTGAGGGTGGCGGTCGTGGTGGTGTCCTCCTCGGCAGCGGGAGCGGTGGTCTCACCGGCACCGGGGATGGCGGCGGAGGTTTCAACGACGGGGGTCTCGCCGGCGACAGGGGTCTCAACGGCAGCAGGTGTGGTAGCAGCAGGGGTCTCGCCGGCGGGGTGGCTGATGGTTACGGTCACAACGTTAACCTGAGTCTCGGTGGACTTGACCTCGGTCTTGACCTTGGTGGTGACGACGTGGGGAGTGCCAGTAGCGCCGCCGCCGCCGCCGCCGCCGAGGGTGATGGTGACGACACGCTCGCTGGTGACGGTGTGAACGGTGGTCTCAGTCTCAGTGGAGACGACAGTCTCATGAACGGGAGTGCCGGCAGGAGCGGTCTCGACAGGGGCAGTCTCAGCGGGAGCAGTCTCAGCAGGGGCGGTGCCAGTGTTGGTGATGGCAATGCCAGTTCCAGTCACGACAGGAGCGTCCGAGGGGGTAAGAGTGCTGCCAGTGATGAGACCAGAAGAAGCCTCCTCCAATACGCTAGACTCGATAGCAGGGACCTCGGTGACGGGGCAGACGATCTCGGTGAGAACGACAGTGTTGGTGACGATCACGGTCTCGAGAGCCTCGGTGGGGAGCTCAAGAAGCTCCTCAGTCTTGGTAGGGCAGTCGATGACTTCGGCAGCGCAAGAAGTGATAGTGAGGACCTCAGTTGTGGACACAGTCAAGGTGGTGATGCCGGCCTGGGCAGCAGTTGTGGTAGCAGTACCGTTTGTTGGGAAAGGAGCGCTGGTGATAGCAGAGTCCACAGCAGAGGAGACACCGGTGGAAAGAGGAATGGCAGAGGAGAGATCAGCAACGCCGGTACCCAGAGAGGTAGCGGCAACGGACTCAGCCGCTGAACTGCTGGAGATGAGATTCGTGGTGTTTTGCCGTCTCCAGTGCAAGTTGTATCTGGGGTGGCTGTAGGCGGTGGTAAGGGCGGCGAAAAGGCCGATGGTAAGAGTAGCAGGCTTCATCTTGCCGGTTGGTTTGGTATATCTTTTCGAGTAAATCTTGTCTTGTTGGTGATGATGGAAATGTCAAAGTGCGCCGGGCGAAGTTGTTTGTTGAGAGAGTTGAGCTTTGAAAAGGGCGAGAGATCGACTTCGCAAGTAAAACAAGAGCAAACACAGTTGCTATTCAGAGAATGTAGATACAAGAAAAAACAGAAGTGAATGTCAGACAAGCAAAAGGAATGGTGCTTGACCGAAAGTGTTTGGAAATGAAAGTAGTTTTTTTGGAAGAACGTGAAGAAAACAACAAGAGGAGAAAAGGAGGACGAAAAGCAAACGAGTCTGGATGTGAGAGCTCTCTTATGAGGGGGGCACCATTTCGCAATCCACCAGGGTCGCCCCATCCCCCCTCCCCCTCCCTCAGAGGTGTTTTCCGAGATTCCCATGGGAGCATCCACCGAGGCATGGGGATGGACCCATGTTCTGTTTCCCAAGCATCGTCAACCGCCTGGTTCACACCCCACCCTTAATTGCAGCACCTGGCCCTCGACTGCCGCGAGAGAGGTTACTGGTGGTTTTGCCGGAAATCCAGGAGGCTCTGTCATGACACTGACAGGGGTATTGTAGCCAAGACCAGGGGCAGACGCAGGAACCGCAAACCTGAGACAGGCTGCTGTCCAATGATCTTTCCTAGCTAGGCACCGTTATGGAAAAGGGGGGGCTTTTTTGCTGTCTCCAGGTTCTGAAGCAGTGACATCAGGTATGAACCCCGTTCTTCTTTTTTCCCTCAGAAGAAGTCGAACTTGTTCGGTATTGTCCGTTCAAGATCCGAATGGTTGACAGCCGTGATTGCTTCAACCCATCAAGCATCATCCATTTTGGTCGCTATTCTTTCTTCCGTCATCCTAGCAAAAAAAAAGTTTGCACGGTTCATCTCCAACCCGACCGATTGGTCAATCGTCCGTGGTCTCCGGGGACCAGTGCCCATCATCATCATCATCATCAATCACATCAAATGGAGTCAATGCCCACCTTTTTTCTTCAGCATGAAGATGGGGGCGTGGCAACAGGGCATAGCGGCCATCATCAAATGATCGGTAGGCGCGCAGGTGAAAATCATCTTCAATGATCAGAGATCAAAACCAGGGACGTGGACAAGGTGTGTCTGAGACAAGTGATCGCCGCGTTGGATTTTGGTGCAGTACAACGGAACATATAGTACAACAGACGATAATAGTCCGACAGATACACCTTGATAGCTGATGTTGCTGTGCTGTTGGTTGAATGTGAGACTTGTTTCGTTCGAATATTCAAACTCGCCTATTTTTCTAGATTTATTTTAAAAAGAAAGAAAGAAAAAAAAGAAAGAAAAGAAGCGGTAAAACAATCTTGAGGTGCAACCTCACCTGAGCTTCCTCGCCAGGGGGTTTTATCCTACCCGCCTTTAGTGGGCGCCCTCTCTCTTGTGATCTCAAAACCCAAGCAAACATTCCATCTGGATTCCCTCACGTTCGACAAAACTATTTTGAGTCTGTGTCTCTCTGGATCTTAAGCTTGTGCAACAATATCATTTCGCTGACACCCCTCCTCCTCCTTCTCATCATCGACCATCAACGGAGTCGGGGAAGATTCTCTGCCCTTGCCCAGCCTTGCCCAGAAATATTAGTTCATCGAACACCAGGGTCTGGTTTCTCAAACCGCTGTTAAGGAGAATTAAAATCCAGGAGACAGAGGTTTCAAGATCCGGGAACTCCACCAAGGTGGTATTCTCAATTTGTCGGACGTGTTTGAACCAAGCCTCGGTCTCATTGGCCAGCGCTTCAAGAAACTCGACCTCCTCGTCTCTGCTGCAAGGTCAAGTTCATGCGATCCCTCCAGGCCCGTCAATCATTGAAGGACTGGCAGGACCCGAAGTTTTCTTTTGTTCTTTAGGCGTTGCATGATCGTGACTTTGACCCACAGACATTGATCCCCTCACCAAGAGTCGACCTGGACCTGGTAGAATAACTATTTACGGTCTTTCCCTCCGTGCGTGATTCTCGTGTGTTCTTGGTATGTCGGGAGAATGTTTTGGAGATCGCATTGGCATAACGGTGACGGTCATCCTCTCTAAGCCCCTATCACAGTTTGGTAAGTACCGATTTCTAGAGGACGGGGAAGGCAGGAATGATTTGCAGCACTGCTTGCTCCCTTTCTTTTTGCTCTCCCGCTCATCTGCTTTGGTGATCTCGACTTTTGGTTTTTATGACCCCCAAGTTTGCTTTTGCCGACTGTCCGTCATGACGATCTATCGTTTGGCATTTACGGGCGCGGTAAGTGGGGTAGGCCCCCAGTAGGTCACGGGGTTAGGTCTGGCCTGACTGTCGATGATGTAAGGAGTGTGCAAACTTTTGGATGGGAAGATTTCAGCCTGGGGGCTATTATAGATACGTCGCCACTCTCTAGTTCCGTCTCGATGCTCTACTGTAGTCTGTAGTTGTGAGCATGGTTGCTCTTAGACAACGGTACAGTTCATATTTCTTTACTACACACTTGACCACTCCTTAGTCAAAGAACCTTGGTATCAGCCCCCTAACCTCTTAACCGTTTGTACAAATGACCCATCCCAAAAAAATCCCCCCCAAAAACCATGCAAATGTATATGTACAGAGGACCATTCGTATGCGTTCCATTCTTGGAGACTTATATGTTCACGCTGTATACCCCAACAACAGCGAAACCTGCCTACTCAACTGCGTCCCAAAGCCCAAATCGAACGCCGCCCTCGCCCTGCTCTCCTCTTCAATCATCTCATCCTGGAAATCACACAAATACCTCGTGAAAGTCCACGCTAGATTGTCCCAGTGCATATCACCAGACTGTGTCAGCCTCAGCTTCAGTTCCTCAATATACCTCGGTGGTAGCGCCCTCGCCAGAGTAATCTTCATCTCCTGCTCCAGCTCCTGCGCTTCCTTGAATATTCCCGCAATTTCATACTCCGCCGTCCCTGGCGTCGCAAACCGCAGCGCCTCGCGGAATCTTTTGGTGAATGGTATCGCTGGATTGAGGTAGCCTTCTGTCCTTCTTAGAGCACCAAACCTGAATCTCCGGGCTAGCCACTCGCAGATGCCGTGCTCGGCTTGCTCCCGCCATTGTTTGGTCAGAGCACATTGTCGCTTTATCGCGCTGATAGTTTCCCGGGTTTCTAACCTAATGAGGTATTCAGCCTCTGATCTATGCCGCTTGGCAATATTGTTGACGATAGAGCTGGCAAGATCGATACGGTCGGCTGTAAGCGGTTGCCCCGAGCATAGAATGCTCTGTAACCTCCTTGTTGTATACCTTTCGAAATGGAGATTGGACTGGACCTCCTGAATCCAGAGGGCTGTCTCCAGATGTCCCAACCTTCGCTGATCAGGCTGGAGCCAATAAGTCTCCCGATTGTGAATCCATAATGTTCTTGTCATGGTCAGAACTCTCCTGAGCTGTCTAGCAGACGAAGAGTTTAGCAAGGCTGGGCGTTTCCCGTTTTCTGAACCCAAAAACAAAAATGTTGTCTGGTTGAGCTTTGCGAGGTGACCTAGTATGAGCGCCTTCGCGCTCACCCAGTCCCCATGTGCTACGATTATTTCACATAATCGCTTGAAAAGATCCGCATTGGGTGTCCAACTCTCGTTCAAACAAGCCTGTAACAGCATCACAGCATCCAGCGTCCTTTCAAAATCCAGCAGCCCTTCGATGATAGCCTCCATGATGGGCTGGCTTAGTGGGACGCGCTGAATGTAGTACCCCCGTATCCTAGCCACATCTCCCTCGACAGCCCAGCCAAGGCGGTTTATCCCTTGCTGGCGATCTCGTTTGTAGTGCGTGACCGCCACCCTCCGACGTAGTCTCATACCCCGTGAATCGTGTCCGAAAAACCGCCGAAGAATAGTATAGAAGCCTACCATATCGTGGCTAGCCCGGTAATGATACAACAGGCACAAGAGTGTCGCCTGCGTCGGTCTGAAGCGGCTGACATTCAGGAACGAATCCACCACGGCCTGAGCTAAGTCATGCTCTCCAAGGTTTGTGAACCCCCAAATCAGATTGTTGTAGTTCTGAATCGAAGGGGAAACATCGCAGGTGAGAATATTGAAGCAAATCTTGGCCACAAATCTCTCTCTACGCCATGGGTTGAACTGGCTGATAACCTTCATGTTGGCTTCATTCAAGCGAGCCCGCTGCGCAGCAGCATCTTCTGCATCCAAGAACGGGTCCTTGTAGCCCGGATTCCCATCTGACCGGAGCATCTTCACCATTGTCTGCGCCGAGTCTGGACTGTTCAGTGCTGGGTGTGTCCCTGGTGCTTCCTTCTCGGTCTTCCAGTACGCCACTTGGATAAGACGATCCACCAGACTGTTGACCATGGCGACAGTTTTTATCCTTGCTGCTTCGGTTTCTGGCTCGGGGGTCAAGGGCTTCATCATCGCTTCCTCTTCAGCCATAGCCTCACTTAGGGTACTCAGCGTCGCAAAGCCTGTTGCTGGTCTCCGTAACTTGACAGATTTCTGATACGGAGTAACAACCCGTGTCTTGCATATCCTGTTCAGAACATATCGTAAGGTCTGTGGCGGCCGTGGTGGCTTTTTCTGCTCGGGCTGGGGCCGGGGTATTGGTCGTCGTCGCCGTCCGGCTTGCCGTGGTTGCTGGGGCGGTGATTCAACAGTGTTCTCGGAAACCGAAGACGACGAGAGTTGTTGAGTAGCCTCTGCAATGAGGTCTAGAGAAGGCTCCGGGGTCTCGCTCGCTTGGCCCATCTCCAAGCTGTGTCCATTCGCCTCGGCAAGCGCAGCTAAGCTCTGCTTCGTCTCTTCGATCTTTTGGTCGAGCTCTCGTCTTCGGCGGTCCTTCTGTCCAGCATCGAACACAGCGGCAGTTGCCATAATGGCCGTATAACAGGCGGTAAAAACATCGCTAGCCAGAACCTTTCGCCGTCCGTGTGTTTGGGCGCTGGTCATCAATGGCATCGCCCTTGTCATCGGCGACTGTCGGGCGATGGTGTTTGCGGCTCGATGGCACGCCTGACAGTGGCAGCCCTGCAGCCGGGCTGCCATTGACCAAAGGCTTATCATCCTGGGGGCATGCCGGTCAAGCTTGTGTCGGGTCCGACTGGGTGTCTGGTGTTCGTTGTCGGGCAATCTGGTGGGCTGACTGACCTCAAGTGTTTATTACCGACCCTGAGCTTTTTGTGACTTCCAATTGAGTTGAGCAATCCCGAGGGTATGTGGCCCGAGCTCCCACGCCAAGCCCTGTAATGGAGGTGTTATTACGCGTAATTACACGAGCTGTGTGTGGGGGCCCGCAGCTTCAACATCAGCGGGGCACTCCTGCCCCTCTATCGCATCCATCACGAGAAGCTCATCCTTGCGCCAGCAGTCCAAGCTCTCCTTATACTTACATCTTCATTCACCTCCTTGGCAGTGTAGACCAGATCGCACCTCATAATATGTACGCCCTTACACTCACTGCTGAGCTCTCCGGGTATGCCCTAATTGTCACCTTTTATCTAATCGTCCATAATGAACCTCACATGCTAACATCTCACGAAGAGTAACAAACCTCCGCCCGA
Organism: Triangularia setosa; assembly: GCA_033296915.1. NCBI lineage: Eukaryota > Fungi > Ascomycota > Sordariomycetes > Sordariales > Podosporaceae > Triangularia > Triangularia setosa. The sequence goes on along the minus strand of MU866090.1, from coordinate 212,047 downwards.
CCGACACCAAAGAGCATCCCTTCTGGTACACCTTTAAGGTTCAATGTACCTCCTGCAGGGAAATCCATCCCAAGTCCGTGGGCGTCAGCAGATTTGTATGTCTTCTTGGCATCACCAACGCCAGAGCCTCTGAACTCATTTCTCACACTCATTTTCCCCGTCATTCTTCACTCAACACTTACTCACACCCCCACAACAGGAAGAGAACGAAATGTCCGGCTCCCGCGGTGAAGCCAACTTTGTGTGGAAGTGCAAAAACTGCAAGCGTGAATCCTCAGCCTCGATCCAAGCCGCCCCAACAGCCTACGAGCAAGGTGAGCCACCCAAGGCTCAAAAGATCATCACATTTGACTGCAGAGGACTGGAGTTTGTCGAGTTCATCCCTGAGGGAGAATTCGAGGTGGATGGGTTAGAGTCCAACACCAAGTTCACCGGCGTAGAGTTGAACGAGGGAGAGTGGTTCGACTACGACGAAAAGGCCGGGGATGAGGTTAGTATCAAGGAGCTAAAGTGGGATATCGTAAGGGCTTAAACAAGATACTAGCCAAATGGACAATGATTATGTTTGCACAAAGGGGCATTATTCCCATTTCAATTTGCTCTGAAATATCAGAGATCTTCCTTCTCCCAGAACTCCCAGTCTCATCCAGACCCTATGCTTTTGTTTGAAAACGAGAAACGCCTTTCTCGCTCTTTCTGTATTCAACAACTCAAACCCCGCTCTAAAGTCTCCCCCAAAATCATTCCCCATTAGCCTCCGCCTTCCTTTTCCTCTTCGCACTTGGCGACAGAGCCAATGCCGCATTCGCCGGCTCCAGATTCAACCCAGACGGTGGCTTAATCAAATTGTAATTACCCACCGCCAGTTTATTTCCACAAGTCAAGCACTCGTCCATCGGCGGTGGCTGACAAAATATACTCAGGCAGATACTGCACACGAACCCCGTGTCCACCACGTTCCTGTGACAGAAGCAAGCAGCCCTGAAATCTACTGAATCCGCCGCCGGAGTAAACAGGCATTCCGCCACTGGCTTCTTCAGCTCGTCTCCCTCCCTCTTTTTGACCGCTTTTGGCTTCCCTAATAGAGCTTTGGCGTCGTTCTCGTCCGCTGAATAGGTGTTGGAAGGAGCGCTACCGACTCCAAAGCCAAACATGAGGTATTGTAAGAGGCCTTGGGGCTCGGCGGCGCGGATGAAGGTGCCCCGGGTAATAAAAGAGGCTTGCTCGAGGAAGGTGGCGTTGCCGCGAAGGGCGAGGGTGTCAATCGCGATGCGGGACATAGCTGCAGCGAAGACGGCGTTCATGGTTGGGATGTATTGGGAGGCGGCGGAATCGGAGACGGAGAGGACGAGGATACGGGCGTGGAAGCCGGCTAAACCGCCGGTGGTCGCAGTTGTTGCTGCCGGGGCAGCGGCCCCCGTGGTTGGGTTGGAGGGCGCTTGCCTCGCGGTGTAAGCCATGGCAGTTTTACTGATATGTGCCAGGGCGAGAGTGAGGGCGCCCGAGATCTGGGTAGTTGTTTCGTCGAGGTCCGGTACTATCGTACTCCCGATAAGAGCGCGGAGGGAAGTTAAGAGGGAGTGCTCAATCTGAGCGTATTGGGGATACTTATTGGCCGAGTTTAGGAAGGCGTCGGTCTTGCTGCTGGCGTCTCGCATCTCGACGTCTTCTGATGGTGGTTTTGGGGGCGTGGGGTATAGCCATATCGCTCGGTTCGTGTGTGCGGCTATGATGGCAACTTGATTGGAATTGCTGAAAGCTAGGTGGGAATTGACGAAGATGAGAATGTTGGCAACAGCCTTTGAGAGTGGCAGAATTTCGCCGAGCGCTGACCATGCTCGTGGGTTCGTATCGATGATGATGGTCGTTAACGATGGCACGTCGTCGGCCTTGTAGACTTCGTAGTGTTCGGAGGCGTCCACCGCATCCTGGGCGCTCATCCTGTCAAGCTGATCGCGCAGCGCAGCGCGGTGCTCGAGTTGAGCTGCCCGTCAGAGTAATAAATACTTGGTAGAGAGTTCCGATCTCGGCGGAGGGGTCGTGTCAGATGGTCGTGTGTGGTTAAGGCTATATCTCGTATGTCCTATTCGGTAAAGCGCAAAGCGTAGATAACACAGAAGATGTCAGTCACGTATTGCTGCTGAAGAGGTGCGCTTCGGTTATATTCGATTATGGTGTTTTTTCAGTGGATCGTTTTTGGCTCTCGAAGTCAAGGTCAGAGGATTCAATTCAAGCTTGGCGCAAAGTGAATGGGAGTTCCGTCGCGTATTCTCAGGCTCAATTGCGATGGAACGCGTTTCGAAGATAAAAAGTCCTGAACAAACCCTGGTCAATCCCAGCTGCGAATCGCGCCGCCACGTGAGGCTAAGACCGCTTGGGGGAGATGCCCCTCCAATAGAGATGGCACTAGACCTGTTTTGGCCGCTATCCGTGGGGGTGGGGGCGCAATCAGATGCTAAAAGGTGAGAGTTCTGGAGTCGAGGGGCAGAGGGACAACTGCTTTCCCCAGAAATGGAAGAGGGCTCTTTCCCGTGTCACGACAGATTCCAGGTTCAACCTTCTGAACTGACGGCCCCCGACACTTTGTCACGTTACCGATTGACAGCCTCCTTCCCACGGAGCCAAACTCCGGGTCCGCCAATCCTCGCCTTTTATTTGTCACTTTTTGTCCCCGACATCTACAATCGATAAGCACCCAAATCCTACATCTGATCAAGATTCATCTTATCTCACCTACCTATTTATACGCCGATATCTTTGTCTGAGATCTGCCGTCCCTCCAACGAGACCTCGCCGCCACCGTTCTAAGCTACCGAACTCTGTCATTGCACACCTGACGCCTGCACACGACTGCAGCTAGACATTACCACAACACAGCACGCCCAAAGACGCAACAGGTAGCATGGCTACCGTAGCCGAAGCGGCCGCGGCGGCGCCGGAACCCCTGGGAAGGCTGGATCAGACACTGCTCATCTTCGCCGGTCTCATGGAAGGTGGCAAGGAGGATGAAGAAACTGTCAGAGAACTCGGCGAGCTAACACGGCTCCTTAACGATGACGTCGAGGTTACCAAGAAGGGTGAGACATCTGTCACGACTGTGATTGATAGCGACTGTGTCGATACCATACTATGCTACCTCGACATGAGACAGCCCGATGTCGTGCGCGCCCACGCCGCGCTATGTACCTCTGCCTACCTCAAAGCTGCCGGCGAGGATGGCGGTAAGAAATTGGCCGAGTTTTTCGATGACCGAGTCCGCCGTGGGACTTACGATGATTACATTGTCGCCTTCTGCGTCGCTGCTACCATATTTCCCATTGTACCCGATCTCACATCTGACCTGTTCCTGAGCGAAGGCTTCCTTGGCAATCTAGGTCCGCTTATGAGGCGGAAATGGAAAAGCAGGAAGGTCGAGACAGCTTGCTTGGAGATGCTGAATGCTGCGTGCATGCACTCAGCCTGCCGAGAGGCTGTCCAAAAATACTGCACAGAGTGGCTTGAGGAGATCGTTGACCAGGATCCCGACGACGCCGTCAAGTCCATGCATGCGGCCGACCCTGACATGCATCTCCAGGGGGGATCGATTTCTATGAGACGACATTCTCTACAAGTCCAGAACCTCGCCGCAGTGGTCCTGGCAAAACTGAGGGTTAGCCAACAAATCCACACTCCCCCCTATTGAGTCTACTGTGCTGCCTTTTCCTGGTGATGATGTCTGGCTGACATCACGCTTGAAGGCAGTTCCATCTACGACAGCCGCCCCCGGCACGGAACCTAGGATACAACCGGCGACTACGAGTATCGAGGACCTATCTAAGAGATTTACCAGGATGCTGTTAGATGAAGAGGAAACCGAGCATGTCCAATCATCGATCGAGGGGCTGGCGTATGCATCTCTCCAGCCCAAGGTGAAGGAAAGTCTGTCCAAGGACTCGAAAACCCTGAAGCGTCTCGTAAAGGCCCTTGATGATGCTCCTCCCAGGTCTCCGATGATTTATGGTACTCTTAGTGTCTTTGCCAACCTCACCAGGTATCGGCCCATCGAAACGGACGAAGAAAAAAGGATAAGACAGCTCAAGGCCTACGCCAATGCTGGCGGAAAGGTACAACCCGACCCCCTAAACGAGGACGAGCACGTAACTGCAAGATGTAAACGTGTCTTTGAAGCCGGCCTCACACCAGTCCTCATCAAGCAAAGCAAGAGCGGTTCTGCTGCATCTTTAGCTCTGATTATTTCCATCATTCATGCCCTGTCCACGCCCCCTCCTCTCCGCGGCCAACTCGCCCAGCAAGGCGCCGTCCGTCTTCTTATTGCAGCCTGGACCGCCCTCCCAGAAAAAGAAACTCAACCCAAACGCGCCGCTGCCCAAGCCCTGGCCCGCATTTTGATTTCCACCAACCCAGTTCTCGTCTTTGGCGGGACGCGTCCCATCCCCCAAAGCGCCGCTATCCGGCCTCTTGCCTCTATCATCACCCCTGACGCAACGGCCGATCGGAGAGATCTCCTTCCCACTTTTGAATCCTTGATGGCCTTGACAAACTTGGCTTCGACAGACGACGATACCCGCAAATCAATCATCCGCACTGCCTGGGACGACATTGAAGAGCAACTCTTCAACACCAACCCCAGAGTTTGCACAGCGGCGGTAGAGTTGGTGTGTAACCTAGTCCAAGACCCGGAGCAAACACTTGCTCTCTTTGGGGATGGGACACCAAAAAGTGTAAACAGAGTCAAAGTCATTGTTGCTTTGGCAGACGCGGAAGACGCCAAAACGAGGAGCGCGGCGGGGGGTGCCTTGGCTAGTTTGACAGCGTTCGATGAGGTTGTGAGGACGGTGACGGAGCTAGAGAGGGGGGCCGAGGTGGTGCTGGGGCTGTGTAGGGACGAGAGGGAGGATTTGAGGCATAGGGGAGCGGTGGTGGTGAGGAACATGGTTTTTGCGGAAGGGGAGGTGGGGAAGCAGGCGAGGAAGAGGTTACTGGAGGACGGGGCGGTGGAGGCGCTGATGGGGTGTGCGAAGAGCAGTAAAAGCCAGGAGGTTGTCGCGGTTGTGGTGCAAGCTGCGGAGGGGTTGATGAAGGATGGGGAGGTGTAAGGGGGGATAGGGTGTTGATTTGTGGGGTTGGAGGAAACATGGGAATTTAGCATTGGCATTTGAAGAGCAGGAGTATGTAATATTTGGGAGCGGAAAGGGGGATCAAAGGTTGACATAATCATGCGACGGAGAGAGATATTATGAGAGACAAGACTGGACGTAATTTTTGATAATCCAAAAGAAAACATAAACTATTCTAACTTTGTGGAATTGGCTTCTTGATGTGCTGCAAGATAGTCTGTCCCAAAACTCATGGGCCAGGTTCCACATTTGTATAAAGTACAACAGAAGTTACGCACACCTTTTTACTTTACATTCAACCCCATCCATTGGCCCCTTAAATATCACTACTCCCCCCGTCTCTCCCCAACAAAATCTTGTGCACCCTCTTGCTAATCGCCTGTCCCACCGTCCTGTCGCTGAAGCCCCCGTCTTTATTTGTGCCCTTTTTCACATTCTCTAATATCCTCGGTCCGTGCTCTTCCATCGCCTTCTTCACCTGAGAGATAGACTCATACTCCTCCGCGATCCCAAACGCAATCGGTTTGGTGACTCGGCCAATCTCCTGCAGCATTCTCACATAAATATCCCTTGGTTCTGTCCCCGTGCGCACCTGACCAGAGTCCATGCAGAACCCAGCCTGGGTGTCATTTGTTGCATCTCGAAGACGTCGGTAAGGAGCGGTGGAGATGTGCTGAGTGATGACGGCAATTTGCTGCGAAGTCTCGATCGGAGCGTTGGTGTGGTGGATCAGAGCTGAGTGAACAAGCTGGAGGGATAAAAGAGATTGCTCGACGAGGTCTTCGTCGATGATTTTGGGGGTGTTATTATTAGCCGGGCGGTTTCGAGGTGGCGGTTGGTTGGGTTCGAGACCGTCCCGAACCGCAGAGGCGAATTGCCTGTTGCGAGCGAACTTGTTCTTGCGGAGGAAGGGTTGGAGGCCTTCGATTAGGTAGATTAATGTATAACCTGGAAAACTGGCTTTCATGGAGGAGACGTGGGAGTCAAGGTCGGGGGTAGAAGGGAAGAGGAAAAGCTCGACGAATTGCGCGGCGGGCATGATGGCCATGGCGTACTTCTCCGTGTCGATTCGGAAGGGGACAGGTTCCCAGATGGAGAGAGAGGGGTTGTACTCCGCGTCTACCTTTCGCTTCCAGCGCACGACGTTATCGACAGGGGAGCGGGAGGATTGGACTTGGACAGAGAGATCTTTGAGGAGCTCCTCGGCTTGGATCCTGATGGTTGGGTTGAGGCCAACGGGGAGGTCGACGATCATTTCGGGAGTAGAGACTTTTTTGTCGGTGCGGAGTTTGTTTACTTCTGTGAGGGCGGCGGCTCGTTTCCTTTCAAGATCCTTTGATTCTTTGGCGGCTTCTCTCTCGAGACGCTTGCGCTCTCTCTCGGCGGCGAGGGAGGCAGCTTTGGCGGCCTTTTCTGCTGCTTTTTCTGCGGGGAGTTTCATTCGCTCTCTTGTCCTCTGTTCATCCGGTAGGCCAACCGCGTTTGCTGATAATACACCCGTTGTAAATCTTTTGTTCCAGAATCTGCTCACTGGCGTCGGTCGTGCAGAGGTTGACCCTGACCTGACTTTCGGCTCGGAGTTGGCAAGGTCCATGATGTCAGGGAGATCGTCCATGTCGGATTCCACGTCGTCCATGGCCTCATCAAATTCATCAAGTGTAATCACTTCTGACTGAGTCTTGCGGAAGGAACGGGCCGGCTCTAGCGTATTGCCGGTGTCAGAAGCTGGAATGGGCGCCGAGCTCGATATAGGGTCCCAATCAGCTGTCTTGTTAAAGGTATTCTTTGGTCGCTGTGTCAACGCTGGAGAGCTTAAGATCACATCGTCCGCCATTATATTTCGTTTTGGTACAGCTGACATCGGCTGTTTTCCCTTGTCTCGTGGTGTTTCGCTGACAAAAAGCTCTTCGTCAGACAAATCAAGAACTGCTTGTGGCTGGCCAAGATTTCTCCGCGTGGGCGCAATTTCCCTACCCTTGGGTGACGGGCTCTTGAAAGGGTCGTCATCCAGCTCATCTTCAGAATCGTCAAGTCCATGTCGGTAACGTTTGCCGTTAGGTCTATATAGCTTTCCTCTCACATTCCTCACGCCCTTGGGAGTAGAGTTACTCCATTGCTGATCCCTAGGCTGAGCGAATGGCGGCGGGATGAAAGCTGCAAGTGACGGGGATTTCCTTTCGGGACTCGAAATGATCGAATCTGCTGTGCTTATCCGCCGTTTCTTTGATGCTGGTACTTCTGCAGCGAGTCCTTTCCATGTCCAACCAGTTCTAACAGTTGGGTTGGAATACGACTCGTCATCGGAGACAAAGAGAGCATCATCAAGAACTGGTAATTTTTCCGTTGGTGGGGGCCGTTTTGTTCCTGCCACCGGCAGAGATGGCTGTCGAGCTGTTGGGGGCCGAGGTGGAGAGCTCGAAAGGAGATCAATGATCTCGGCCATTGTGTATCTGGACTTTGTTGTATCTGACGCTCGAGAAAGATGACCGTTGCGCGACTATAAGATCCTTGTAATGAGACGTGTTGATTGTGGGGTAGTTTCAAAGAGGCCTTCACAAAGCCGACGTTTTTGAAGTTGAAACTGTTCCTCGACCGTTTCTCAGTAGTAGCTGAAAGAGACGCGACGGGGAGGGCGCGAACGCAACGCCTTGTCACGTGAGAGAGCTTAAATTGTACCCTTGTCAAGCTCTCAAGAAATAACCCCGCTTTCAACGGTCATCGACCCCCATTACATGCGAATGATTTCACAACTTCTTGATCCTGTTAGCTGCAGAATACTACTAGTATCTACCTTCCCTATCCGTCCCTAAAGCGAGCCATGTACGGCCGTACGGAGTTCCAAGACGGAGAACAGGAAGAGCTAGGATGAAGCTCGGAGAATATTGGCACGTGGTTGATCCACGCTATGATTGGTGATCAACAGCATTGCTCGGACCTCCTTTTCTTTATCGGATGAAGGATGAACTTGTCGCCGCCGCCGGCGCTCCTTGGAAGACAATTTCTAAAGTTGGATTCAGGTCTCAAACTCTTGCAGATAGCGTCCATGCGCACGGCCGTTTCCCCCCTCTTGCTGCCACACATCCAACACCCGAGCGCACATGTCAAGGTTGATTGAAGGGAGAGGGATTCCCAAAACATTTCTGCTTTGGGAAGGAAACGTTTCTTGCTATCGGACCGGGTTCCGGGATGGGGGATGCGGCACCGCCCCGATGGGACCCGCCGGTGAGAGGGGTCGGGGAGGGATAAGCCCCGGCGCTCTCCTACCTCGAGGTATCACAGTTCATCGGATATAAAGACGCGTCCAAAACCGACGAGAATCATGTAGGATCTCGAGGAATCAGTCCACCGCATGTCAGAGTATATATTGCAAAAGAGAAACATATGCCATGGTTTCAAGATCCATGAAGTTATATGCCGTGTGTCTTTAGTAGAACTCACCAAGGTTGGGATATGGTTGGTCGGTTTGTATATGCCCCCTCTTTACAGAAAACTGTAACCAAGCATGGAGTTCTGTGCATGGATTCTGCACTATGTAGACTTGCATGAAGGGAAAGGGGTCAAGGCGTTGCATGTTCGCGGCATTGCTGAGCGATGTGCTGCACACCGAAGATTCTGAAACTATGGTCCTGCCTATCAGCTGTCCTATTTGAGACAAACATTTGAAAATGGAGTTGATTACACTGATGACGGTCGGATAATCAGCACAGAAGAGGAATTCTCCGCTGTGGTTGTTTGCATCGTTCCACGCAATCCTTCTTTGTGGCCTGTGGGCGGAGGCACAGGCGGATTATGTGCATCCCCGATTTCTCCGGACCGGAACAATAGGGGATGAGGATGGACTAACAGCTCCGGACCTGGGGTCTGTCTTGTGTGGTCGTGGGGGAAGGGGCCTAGGTAAGTAAGCTGTCCCGTACCACACCAGCCGGCCGGGACGGATGTCATTAGACCCGGCAGGCCGGGTGGGGCGCTATCAAATGACTGATTGATGTCTAAAAGAAGGATCAGGGCACCTGATGAGGAAACCATTTTCTTCATCTCCTTCGACTGGAGACAGGTAGATCTTTTCTTGTTGGAATAGGGGCACCTCTTTGCGGTTGGTATGGTGTTAACTTTGCTTCTTCAAGTTGAGGGAGGGTAGGTGGGGGTAACATCCTAGGTATTGCTTGTTGTATGGCTTCTTGGTGATGATAATCATATGTCTGTACTCGAAAATGTCCTATGTCCCCTCAGCGGGTGTAATCTTTTGCGTGGCTTGATATTCTTGACTTGAAGCAGGTTGTTCTGAAGGTACTGAAATTTTCGAGGCTCTAGAGGAAGAGGCGTAGGTGGTCGAACTAGTCCATCATTGGATAGTGCTGCCGAATAGTGGTGTTGTGCCTGCAGATGGTGTTTCCCCCAGCCTGCGAAGCCTTTTCCGCACCTGTTCGAAACTGGCAGTGAGTGGATGCAAACTGGGTGCCTTTCCTGCAGCTAAATCCGTCCAATCCAGGAGAAGCTGCAACCCTGTGCTGTACCCCTGGGCTGGAAGTTCAGATGCAGCTCATCCAGACTCCACTGTGGACATGGAAACACGCAAACAAGATCTAGAAAGAAGATCGTCGTGTGCACTCGGCATATGGATGATAGACGAGGTGGAAGAGGAACAGGAGTTCACCTTGACAGATCTTGACCTTCGCCTCAGACCTCGGCCGAGGTTCTGAGTATCACTTAACAATACTCCGTACCTAGAGTCGGAGTCAGGTCTGGGAGCTGCCACCTGGTGGCCAGAGCGTTCGGCCTTTGTAGGGGGAAGCACCACGTCCCCAGAACGGAGGGAAGCCGCCGTCTGATGTGCGCACTGGGAGCTAGTCTGCTTTTGGCATCTGGTTGCTTGGTTAAACTCAAGCTAACGCTGCAAGGCCGTCCCGCCTCACCCCCAACATGGCCTGTGTGGTGACACTGAAGGACTTGAAGCGACTGACAAATTCTGCAGGGCAGAGTGGTCAAAGTTTGCGGGACGAGTTTGCTCTGGAAAACGGTGAGTGAATATCTATTTGTGTGTACGTCTGCTGCTTGTCCGGCGAGCATCAGAAACACCTGGCGCTTGCTTGTTTTGGCTTTTGACTGGGCTGCTCGGTATCTCTTCAACAAACTTGACCTCGCAACTGGGGGAAATCTTCAGAGTTTTCGCCTGGGCCGCCGTCTCACCGCATCGGGCCACCAGAAAGATACAACGACTAACAAGCGACCGGCTGGCAGAGAAAGAGAAAGAGGAGAATAAAAAAAAAACCATCATCAATCTGGAAGCGAGGGCTCAACGTTGCGTTTTTGCTCTGTCGTGTCGTCCTGGTTCGCATCCGGAGTCGATAACTTTATTGCGAAGTGACTTCAGGGACCCCAATCGGCCCCAATCGACCCCCCCCCGGCGCAGCTTCAGGGGACGCGTTTGTAATTTGCGCCACCCTGGTCGGCGCAATCAAATAAACAAGGGGACTTCCAAGCGCCCCTGGCATCAGACAGCAACCTCCCCCCAGAATATCCGCCGACGACAGAAGAGAATCCTCGATTTCTAACGACAACATATGACGCCAGCCAGACGACCGAGTGCAGAAGCATAAACCCTTTTGCGGGGTCGGTGCTGTTCGACGTATTCTGCCTCTGCCTCTTTTTTTTTTTTTTTAACCATCGAGGCGGCTCGCCCCGTCACACGTTCCACGATTGGCCCTGTACGAGCTCAAGGAGAAAGTGATTTCGACTGCGGCAAAAAACGAGTGGCCCGTCCCACCGCGCCGGTTCAAGTCGATTGATTAGATCGAGACCTGCTACTTATTAGAGCTCCACGCCCCTAGTCCCGCTTCGCTGCTATGGCAAGCTCACCACCAGCGTCGCCGGGTACACTGCCTGCACGGCCAATGAGCGCCATGGTCCGCCCGGCTCCAAGAAGCAGCAGTCGTATGAGCATGCAGGGCAAGTCGGCCGGAGGAAGTAGGGCCTCGGACGAGGACACAAAAACCGCCGTCAAAGTTGGTGAGTACACAGCATACCACGGATCCCACTTGGTGAACCCCCGGCACGCCGACTACCAACCTGTGTGTCTCGCGTGCCACTGCTGCCACGGACACCTGCATTTCTGACATGTTGAATAGTGGTTCGCGTACGCCCACCTCTCAGGCCTGAAGACCCAGGCTTCGAGCTTATACCTCAGCGGTTCCAGCGGTCGATGGTCCAGGTGCACTCGCCAACAAACCTGTCGATCGAGTCGCCACAGGGTCGCAAGCTTTTCGTCTTTGATCGAGTATTCGGCCCAGAAGTTGGCCAGGCCGGAATATGGGAGTACCTGGACGAGGGGATCAACGCCTTTACCCAGGGGTACAATGTGTCCCTTCTCGCATACGGCCAGTCCGGCGCGGGCAAGTCCTACACGATGGGTACAGCCGGTGACCAGGACAGTTTGGAGCAAATGGGTGAGTATGCTCCCCAAACCTCCAGCTACTGGATATGACGGCATGGTGCTGACTATGATGATCAGGTGTAATTCCACGCGCCGCCACTGCGCTGTTTGAACGGCTAGAAGGTTCCAAGGTCAATCCTAACCGCAGTTCCATGTCACAACTCCGGACACCAGCTCGGTTCTCGAACCCGCCCGTTAGTTTCACGAAAGGGGTGGAAAAGAACTGGACCTTGCGCGCGTCATACGTCGAGATCTATAACGAGCAGCTGAGAGACCTGTTGGTAGATGATAGCATCCCGTTGCATGAACGGGGAGCCGTCACGATTCGCGAGGATGTCAAGGGGAATATTCTCTTGACTGGCTTACGGCAGGTGGAAGTCAACTCGGTGGACGACCTCATGAATGTACTGGACCAAGGATCAACAGTTCGGCAGACAGACGCGACAGCAATAAACGCACGATCGTCGCGCTCTCATGCCGTATTCAGCTTGAACCTGGTGCAAAAGAAGAACAAGCCGACAACAGGCTCAGAGAGGCGCTTTTCGATGCCGGTGGAAGGCTTGTCTGGGAGCGAATCTCTGGTAACGACGGACAGCAAGATGCATTTCGTGGATTTAGCCGGCAGCGAACGTCTCAAGAACACGGGCGCCCAGGGAGAGCGGGCAAAGGAGGGTATCTCGATCAATGCTGGTCTGGCAGCGCTCGGCAAGGTTATTTCGCAGCTGTCGTCGCGACAGGCCGGAGCGCATGTGTCGTACCGAGACTCAAAGCTAACGCGGCTGCTCCAAGACTCATTGGGTGGAAATGCCATCACGTACATGATTGCCTGTGTTACTCCAGCCGAATTCCACCTCAGCGAGACGTTGAACACGGTCCAATATGCGCAGAGGGCCCGAGCGATCCAGAGCAAGCCGCGGATCCAGCAGGTTGAGGAGGGGGACAAGCAAGCCATAATCGATCGTCTCAAGGCCGAAGTAGCATTTTTACGGGAGCAAATCCGGAGTGCAGAACGCGGCGGGGGAGAGCGACGTACCCTGGCTCCAGGCGAGAGGCCCGAGCGGCAGAGTGAGCGGGAGGTGGAACTCCAGAACCAGCTACTGGATGCCCAGGAAAACTATACGGCTCTGAGCCAGCGGCACGCGAAGCTGATTGCCGAGCTGGCCAGGGCCCGCGATGAGGAGCAGTCGGAGAACCAGTTCGAGAAGAACCTGGGCGACAGTGCCACAGAGCGGTTAAATCGCTCCAATAGTTTTGCGCAGGCGGTGGAACAGGTTGTGCTCGAGTACGAAAAGACGATTCAGTCCCTGGAACAGTCGCTAGCGAGCACCAGGGCAACCCTGTCCAGCACCGAGGGTTCTCTGCTGGAAAAAGAGTCCAACTGTGCCTACGCGGAAACGATCAACAATCAGCTCCAGGCCCGGTTGCAGAAGCTGATGGACCGCGAGGCCAACACCGAAAGCTACCTGCACGACCTGGAAACCAAGCTGGACGGCCACACGTCGGGTGAGGAAAAGAACACGACCATCATTATGGAGCTGCGCAAGGAAATTGCGCGGGTTCGGGAAAATGAGGCTGCCTGTGAAGACTACATCTCGACGCTAGAGGAGCGCCTTGCCGAGGCCGACCAGGATGCTGAGCTGATGCAGCGAGAGATCGACAGGCTGGAACTGGTAGTGGAGCGGCAACGCAGCCTTGGAAAGCTGGACTCGTTGCTATACGAGCTGGATCAGATCCAGCCCACGACACCGGCTCCCGAAGCTGAAGTCGGAAACACCAACGGCACCACCAACGGGGCCGGCCACCGGCGCACGGCTAGCCGGAGCATCGCCGATCATTCGCGCAGCCATAGCCACGTCAGCCGCCATAGTCAACTAGAAGAAACTATCCCGGAGATTGGGGAGGAGGATATTCCGGAAGAGGATGACGAGCCGACGGATGGACAGAAGTCGACACGGAAGCTATCACCGTTGGCTAACGATGGCGAAGTGCTCGAATATCCCACGAGCCCGGCTCAATCCAAATTTGTGGCTGACAAACTCGAGACTATGAATCAAGAGCTTCTCGGTCTCCGAGTTGAGCACGAGGCGACGCTCAATGAGTATGACCTGCTTCATGCCAAGTACGAGGAAGCACTCCGGGCTCTGGGCCAGCTGCAGGATATGGTGGACGAGGCTAAGCACCCCAACCGCCAGCGGGATTCAATTCTCTCGGTGGCATCGCCAATGCTGACAAGACCTACCTCATTCTTGTCTGATGCTAGAACTAATGAGACCAAGGATACCACGCATCTTTCTATGCGGTCACTGTCATCAGAACTTTCATCGGCCCTGGAATCGCCGTCTACGACCGTTGATGTCTCGGATGCTGGCACCGCTGTCCCCAAGTCTGGTTCCTCTCCTGCGTCGCCGACTGAGCCTACCAATGGCACCGATGCCACCACCGAGGTTCGCCGTTTGAAAGCTATCGCTGTGGAAAAGGAGGTTGCAGAGAAGGAGCTGGCTGAGCGGTATGCTCAACTGGAAGAGAGACATCAGCACGCACTCGACATGGTGGAGGAGCTCAAGACACAAGTTGCTAGAGCTCAGGCCGCCAACGAGGATTCCACCAAGGCCGGCCATGTCATCCGCCGCAAGTCCAGTCAGACGCTTATGATCATTGATCGGGCTCACAGGTCTTTTGCATCGCTCCGAAACATCGCTGCCGAACACTTTGAGGACCAGCCAGACGTCATGCAGAACTTTGAGCTCAATCTCAACGCCGCCATGCATGAGCTCCACGCCCGCTCCGAGAGGATACAGGAACTCGAGACCAATGTCGCCACTGCCAGGAAGGAGATGGAGACTAAGATGACCATCATATCTGGACTGACCCGCGAACGGTCGAGTTTGAAGGCTGCCTCGCCTATGGATATGGCGGTTGTGTCAAACCTCCGAAATCAGCTGGAGCAGAGTGAGATGCGCATCAAGGAGCTGCAGCAGGCAAACGAAGTGCGGGAGAAGGAGCTGGAGTCTCAGTTTGCTGAACTACAAGAGTTGATCAAGCAGACCGCGGTGAACGCCAATGCTACCGCCGCCACTAACGAAACTTCTGAGGAGGCGGCTGCTCAGTTGGCGGCCCGCGAAGAGAAGATCTCTGAGCTGGAGAAGGATCTTTCGGGCTGGGAGGAGAGGCACAAGGCTGCTGTGCAGGCTCTGCAGGATAATGAGGAGCAGATGAAGAAGACAATCAGCGAGCTCGAGGCTCAGGTTGCTTCTTTCACTACCAAGCTTTCGGAGGTCAAGGTCGAAGAGAAGGCCGAGGGTGGTAATGAGCGGGCAGTTGACGAGGCTCCCATAGAAACCGAGAGCGAAGACAAAAAGCTTGTGGACTTTCTCCGGACCGAAATCGACGAGTATAAGGTTCTCATCAGTACTAACCAGACGAAGGTGACTGAGACCGAGAAGCAGCACCAAGAGGCCAAGGAGCTTTTGGAGCAGGCTATCAAGGAGCGTGATGAGGCGGCCAACGAAGCAGCCGCCCAGAAGGACCTTGTTGCGAAACTCGAGGCCCAGATCTCCGACCATGAACAGTCCATCAAGGCGCACCAGGAGAGCGTTCATGAGCTTCAATCAGCCCACCAGAAGGATGTCAACGAAATCATGCTGGCTGGCAGACGTGATCTGGAGTCACAATTGGCTGCCCTCAAATTGGAGCACGCTAACCGTACCAGGCAGCTTGAGAGCGATCTGACTGAAGCCCGCGAAGAGCTCATGAAGGTTGCCACTCAAGTGGCCTACTCACTCGGACTGGACGTCAGTGTTGAGAAGATCAGCGACCGCATTAGCGATCTGGCTGGTGCTCAGAAGGCTCTGTCAGAGGAGCAAGGGAGGCGGCTGGAGTTGGAGCAGGATGTCATTGAACTGTCCAACATTAACGACACAATTATGCGTGATCTCGAGGCTGTTAGAGCCAGCCTGGCTGAAGTCCTCGCTGCCGAGTCTGAGAAGACACAGGGTCCTACCGGCCAAGGCTTCCCGGTCAAGGAGCAAGTGGCGTTGGTGAAGAAGAAGGTGGTCGATCTCGAAGTCAAGAACAAGAAGAACTCGCGGCTTGTGGAGGAGCTTGAGGACCAGCTAAATAAGAATTTCGACCAGGTCCAGGCTGCTAGCAACAGGCTGTCGCTGTTGCAGACGGAGAGAAACCAGCAGTTGGAGGAGGCGAATGCTGCCAAGGTGAGGTTGCAGGGCGAGTTGGATGCCATCAAGGAGGAGTATGCTTCTCTCCAGGTATGTTTTTTTTCCTCACCATCCTCAATCTGTTACCTACTCATCACTAACATCACTTTGCAGGCTAAATACGACGGCATCCTCTCGAACAACGACTCAATTGATACGCCCCAGCGCTCCAACTCTCAATCACAACAAAACGGCCACGGCGTCCGCAAATCGTCCAGTGTCGCCTCCTTACCCTCTCCTCCACCAGCAATTCCCCTACCCCCCTTACCTTCCACCAACTCAGGCACCACCTCCCCCACCCCCCGCCCACCATCAAAGGACGTGGGTGGTATCTCCCAAATCCAAGAAGATCAAGAAGCGCGCATCCGGCTCATTGAGAAGCACCTCAAAGCAGAGAAACAGTTGACGACTACACTCGAGGAGGCACTGACAGATCTAGAGAGGCAGCAGCTCGCAATGAAGGCGGACTGTGACGCCTGGAGGAGGAGGGCGCAGGAGCTAGAGCAGGAAATCAAGGACTTGAAGGAGAAGCCGCAGCAGGACAACAGGTGGAGTCTGCAGCAGGTGGAGGAGGAGAGGAGGAAGAGGCGGGACGCCGAGATTGCGAGAGCGCACTTGGAGGAGAGGATGAATACGATTAGCAAGAAGAAGAAGAAGGGGAGCCTGAATTGCTTTTAGAGGGGGCAACAGCAGGGTGACGACTGTTTCTGGGCAAGGGCGAAACAGATGGTTTCTTGGCTGGTGGTTTTTGGGTTGGTGGTCATTGGGGTTGTGGTGGTGGTGGATTGAGTGTGGAGCGTGGTTGTGAGACAGCAGAAAGGATGATGTAAAAGGGAGAATATGTGGGTGAAGTTGATGTGGTTGTGGCTGTGGTTATGGCTTTCTGTTTTCATCTTATGATGTGGATGTCCTTTTCATGTCTCTTTTTTTTCTTTTTCTTCTTTTACTTCTTATTTTCCCCTTTTTCACCGTTTTTCTCTTCTTCTGATTCCCCCTTTTATTTTTTCACTTTTGTTGCTCTTTTCTATTTGTATTTTTTTTTTCTCTTCTTCTTTTGTCTATTTTTGAACAGGGACACATCACTTTGGTTGTTGGTATGTTTGGCTGAATACTTGCGTCGGAAAGGGAAAGAAATGGAGGATGGAAAGAGTTTTGCTGTTGATGTGTTTGCGTTTGCTGTTATATAACACACCCTGTTCACATGAACGTCTTTATACCCCCACAGACACATATTAAGGAAGAAAACGGACAACAAAATGAACAAATGTTAATGAGATTTAAATAAACAAACCGAAGCAAGTCTTGTATCTTTTTCAGATGTTGTTAAGTAGCTTTGCAATGATAGTTGCAAGGAATGAGAAACAGATGATGGTAATTTTCTAACAGATTTTGCTTTTCACATTTCCCCTTATTGATCGATTGACCTGGGTCATGGTTGTGTTCGCATGGATATCTGTTTTGCAGATAAATTTGCCTCGTTATTATACTCTCAGCTATCAGAAGACGTCTTTGCTGGAATTGCCAACTTGAGAAACCGAACTAGGCAAATTATAAATGGGCGGAGTAGACATACGGGTGTAAAACGAACGAAAGTCGAGATTAGTACAGAAGGTCACAAATCAACCTGCATGGAAGTGTTGACAACACACAGATCTGCTCCCTTTCGGGTTTACAGATCCAACCAATGAGCAGCAATCCAGAGAACTAAGCTCTATTAGTAGTTCGCGCAGGCGTCTACTAGAAGACGTAGATGTCAGGTAAGAGCTTACTTGTGTGCTCATAGTCCCGCCGGTTTTGAAGGCCTGACAAGTACCTGGTTTCTAGCAAAAAGTTCCCCTACAAATTCTCAGCGTTTGCAGGGTGTGTGTCTTGAACATTGAGTTCTGTTTTCGATGAATATTCTCGAGACCATATACAGTTGCCTTTTAATAATGTAGCCTGAGTAACATATTTTCTCTGAATGGCGAAAAATATTCAGTTTCTCTCGCGACAAATTTGCTGCTACTACTGTTCCGAGATATATACGCCCAAAAAATCCTCTTCATCACCTACCTTCTCGGAAAGAAAAATAAAAGGTTTATTCTTTTTAACATGTTTCATGGGTTCAAACACCAACTCTTTTTTCTTGCTTTGTGCGTCAACTCGAGATAACGATAGAGACTCAATAAACATGCCGCAACCATGTGGACTGTAAATGGTGTGTCATGACATAGTAGATAGCAACAGGCGAACAAAGACTAGTGGGACAGTAGACTAGTCGCTGTTATGGAGACTCGGAATAGTATCAACTACGGCGAAGTAGACAGCTGAGGCAGTCAGCCGGAGAGCTAGAAAAGACCTATGATGCCGCAGTTGATAGGAGGCCAGTCCTATATACGGCTTACCTCGGCTTGTTAAGTTGGCCATATCCTTGACTATGCTTAATTCTGCTGTTTGAAGTGACCCATAATGCAGTGGCACCATCACATGTGTTGGAAGAAGGCACAACAGAGTGAACTTAAAACCACCACGTCTTGTTGAACCTGCCCCTTTTCCCATACGCCCGGAAGACCCCGGCTGTACTGGTAAGGTATGACGTTGTTCCTGGTGGCTACTTTTGGTGGGGTCTCTTGGTAGAACCAGCTCCCTAGTCTTTGTAGTCTGGGGTTCAAGGATGGGAGTGAGGGGCACGCGAGGGGGAAACAGAGTGTCATGACTCTGTCCCAGCGACGATCCGGACTAGGCACGCCGAAAAGGTTTAGATTTCATGTCAGATGTGTCGGTTAGTCGAGGTACTTCCGCTGCTCCGGACTGGTGGATGGAAACATGGGGGATATTTGCCCAGTCCGAGCATTTTGAGTTTTGTTGGTGGATAGGAACAACCAAGTCGAGGCCATGGAGAATGTGGGGGGTGGTAGTGTCCCCGCGATTCTGGGGAAAAGGGGCACACAGAGGCACGAGGGATACGGAAGCAACTGATGGTTATCCCTGGTTATAGGTGCACATGCCATACCCGAGGTGTTCTGTGGATGGCTTCCGAGCTTCCCTTCATCCCCAGGAAGTCGGCTTAGCCTTGGCCCACCGGCACTTGGAATGTCCCGGCAGCCGGGCAGCCGCCGCAACCTCCAACGTTGTTGCACGCACCCTGTCCACCATAGGAACAAGGTGGCACCCCGGTTTTTGTTCGTTCGTTCGTTCGGTCTTCGGTATTGCTGAGGAGAATGGGACCTTTTGGGCACGAAGATACGACGCATTATAAGAGCGAGCAGCGGGCCGGAATATCCGTTCACTCTTGCTAGACCCCATCCAAGCTGGAATGGGCGAGATGCGATGATGCGTCATGTCGAGTCGACGGGTTGCCATCCCGTGATCTTGGGAGTGACGGGCAATGACGCCAATTATCTAGGATTCCATACAGACAGGTCATGGCAGTAAATGGGGGAGCCAACGGCGATGGTCGCCAAGAGGCGCTGTTGCTTTGAATGCGGTTGGGATCAGTGCGGGGAAGGCCCGTCTTATGGCGATGCGGCGTTGTGAAGGCATCATGTCTTTCCCTGTCCAAGGCGCCTCCTCCGTCACCGAGAACTCCACTGGGTCTCGATCCGGTAGCGGCTCAATGCCAAGCACGAGATCGCTGTAAAAGGAGGGGCCCAGCAAAGTGTGGGGTAAAAGAAGAAGCAGAGAAGTGAGCGCAATAGGAACGAGCCATGTATCGGTACATGGCTTGGAGAATTTGGATGACTTTTAAGGTTATTTCCTATTGAGTTCCAGTTGATTATAGTAAAGGGAGTAACCATTCCATGTCACCCGGGGGAGTATCAGAGAGGGTGACTGCATGCCCACGATGGCGGGGCGGTCCCTGCAGCAACACAAACCACGAGCAGCGGTATTGTCACTGAAGAGTGCGGCTTGTTCGGGAAGCTGCTGGTCGCATAGGACATCACATCGCGATAACAGCCAACCGGCCGGGCTCCGATAGTAGCAGACACATGAGGGTCGAATCGACCAGGCATACGGCGGCCCGCAGGCGTTCGTTCGTTCGGTACATGCGACCTTGCAGGCCGTACTTCCATTTTGCCAAAGAGCCGCTGAAATTGGACGCCATCCGCTAGCTCTAGCTGCCGCTGCCTCTGGCTTCTAGTGACGCCTGCTGGAGGTGAGAAGTCATGGAGTCAAGAAGTTTGGTGAAATGATGGCCTCCACATTTCCCATCAGATAAGAAAAAAAAAACCTCCACTGTCTGGAGTGAAGTGCGCACAATTCAGCAGCGCTAGGCTTGGGCGGATATTGTTAACAGCCAGAGGTGGGACAAAATAGAAAGGGTAGCCTTGAGAGAATTCCAAATTCAACCCAAGTCGTCACTTTGCAGTCTCCGGCGCCTTCCAAATAGGAGGTGTGTGATAGATGTAACCTTTCAACAGCGCAGTCAAACACCCTCTGGTGACCTCGAGGCAACCCTGCCATGCGTATGTGTTCCCGGCGCAGCACTCCACAACCTGGGACAAGCCTGCCACGTCCGGAGGAGACACTTGTGCCATCTCGACTCATCATCCACCGTCCGGGCAAGGAGTCCTGGCTATTCGTCCGCCGCACTCCCGCATGTCCGCCCGCCGCACGGCTGGTGCCGGGCATTCGTCTCAACGTGTAGGTTTCAGGGAAACACCCGAGCCTCTCCTTCTGTTGGCGGGAAGGCAGGCGTGCAAAATAGGGCTACCTATCTGATAACATACCGGTAAGAAGGGCCCGTCAATGGCGACATTGCATCTCTGGGGAACGAATAATCAATGGTCGGGCGGAAGGAAATCCACAACAGTGGTCTTGGGCTTGGGCTCTTGGGATGGACTCGTGGCCGTCTCTTGCGTCGTTGTATCGGTACAAGCTCCGGTCCGGCAGCGAGCTGGGAAGTGAGAAAAAAGAAAATGCCCACACACACCCCTCCCCCTGAATGCCTGCCCTCGCGCTGCCCCCCATCCTAGCTTCCACTCTTCACCCATGCACCGTGTCCATCCAGGCGGGTATCTTTCGTCTCGTCTTCTGGCATAATACAAAAACGCCCGCTCCTCCCCAACATTGTCCGTCAGTCCAGTTCACTCAATCTCCCACTCATCTGTCCCGCCTCCTTTCCACCGCCTATTACTTGCTTGTTCCTGCCGGCTGCTTGGCTTGGCTGGCCTATTACTCGAACTGTCTTGAACACGAAGCGTTTCTCTATTGCTGCTGCTCTTCGTCGGCCTGCCACTGCCTCTTCAGTCGCCCGGACATCCTCCCGCCTCGCCAAAGCACAAAAAAGTTGCTATCCCGCCATCACCTCCATCACCTCCATCATGGGCGAACAGGCTCCCAAGGCGCCAGTAGTGGCCGAGGCCCACGCCGTTGACACTTTCCGTGAGTCTTCAAAACATCTCCTCAGTGTTCATTTGTAGACCTAGACCTTGAAAGCTAACAGGATGGCTTCCTGCCTGCTCCAGACCCTCCCCAGAAGATGCTTGACAGTAAGTTGGGTCCATGTCGTGCGCCAAGGTTTCTGGCCTTGCGCGGGGCACCGCATCTGGACGAACGGAAGCATTTGGGCTAACCACGTTGTGACAGAGCACCCGAGCAAACCTCACTTGAGCAGTAAGACACGACCCCACCCCCGCTGAATACCCCGCGGCCGCCCTCCTTCTCCGAGCCCGGGCGCGCCTGGGCGGTTGGTCTCTACGTCACATCGCGCTGACACGGTACCGCAGGTCTCGAGGAATACCAGAAACTCTACAAGGAATCCATCACAGAACCCAAGCAGTTTTGGGGGAGGTTGGCGCGTGAGCTCCTGACCTGGTCCAAGGATTTCCAGACAGTTTATAGCGGCTCCCTCGCCGGGGGTGACAATGCCTGGTTCGTGGAGGGCGAGCTGAACGCGTCATACAACTGTGTCGATCGCCATGCCTTCAAGGACCCCAACAAGGTCGCCATCATCTACGAAGCCGACGAGCCCTCCGATGGCCGGAATGTGACATACGGCGAGCTTCTGCGCGACGTCTCCAAGCTCGCCCATGTGCTCACGCAGATGGGCGTGCGCAAGGGCGATACCGTGGCCATCTACTTGCCCATGATCCCAGAGGCTCTCGTTGCTCTCCTTGCCTGCAGCAGAATTGGCGCTGTTCATTCCGTGGTCTTTGCCGGTTTCTCGGCCGACTCGCTCCGCGATCGTGTTATCGACGGCGGTTCCAAGGTGGTCATCACCACCGACGAGGGCAAGCGTGGTGGAAAGTTGATTGGGACTAAGAAGATTGTCGATGAGGCTCTCAAACAGTGCCCTGATGTCGGCCACGTGCTCGTGTACAAGCGCACCGGTGCCGACATCCCCATGACTGAGGGTCGCGATTTCTGGTGGCACGAGGAGGTCGAGAAGTGGCCTTCGTACTTCCCTCCGGTTGCCGTCAACTCCGAGGATCCCCTCTTCCTCCTCTACACCTCCGGCTCCACCGGAAAGCCCAAAGGTGTCTTGCACACCACCGGCGGTTATCTCCTGGGCGCCGCCGCAACCGGAAAGTATGTGTTCGACATCCACGATGGCGACAGGTACTTCTGCGGTGGTGACGTGGGCTGGATTACCGGCCATACCTATGTTGTCTACGCCCCACTCCTCCTCGGTGTGTCTACCGTCGTTTTCGAGGGTACACCGGCCTACCCCAACTTTTCCAGATACTGGGATATCATTGAGCAGCACAAGGTCACACAATTCTATGTTGCTCCCACTGCTCTGCGTCTCCTGAAGCGCGCTGGTAACCAGCATGTGCGCAACGAGATGAAGCACCTCAGAGTCCTTGGCTCCGTCGGCGAGCCAATCGCTGCTGAGATCTGGAAGTGGTACTTTGAGGTTGTTGGAAAGGAGGAGGCTCACATCGTGGACGTAAGTAATTCTCCTGCAATGACAGAAAATGTTCTCTTCTAACCCAAATCACAGACATACTGGCAAACCGAGACTGGTTCCAACGTTATCACCCCTCTTGCTGGTGTTACACCAACCAAGCCCGGTTCTGCCTCTCTCCCCTTTTTTGGCATTGAGCCTGCCATCGTCGACCCTGTTTCTGGCGAGGAGATCCATGGCAACGATGTCGAGGGTGTCCTTGCTTTCAAGCAGCCCTGGCCAAGCATGGCTCGCACCGTCTGGGGCGCCCACAAGCGCTACATGGACACTTACCTCAATGTGTACAAGGGGTACTATGTGAGTATTCAACGTCCTTCGCTCCCCAAGGCTTTCAAACTAATCAATGACCTAGTTCACGGGCGATGGTGCTGGTCGCGATCACGAGGGCTTCTACTGGATCCGTGGCCGTGTTGATGACGTTGTCAACGTTAGCGGTCACCGTCTCAGCACAGCTGAGATCGAGGCTGCCCTCATTGAGCACGCTTCCATTGCCGAGGCGGCTGTCGTTGGTGTTGCCGACGAGCTGACCGGCCAGGCGGTCAACGCCTTTGTTTCCATCAAGAACGGCGCCGAGGTCGATGATGCCCTTCGCAAGGACTTCATCCTCCAGGTCCGCAGGAGTATCGGTCCCTTCGCGGCTCCCAAGGCCGTCTTTGTTGTCCCAGATCTTCCCAAGACCCGCAGCGGTAAGATCATGAGACGTATCCTCAGAAAGATTCTTGCCGGTGAGGAGGACCAACTTGGCGACATCAGCACTCTCTCGGACCCATCTGTCGTCGAGAAGATCATCAAAATTGTGCACGAGGGCAAGAAGAAATAAGCATGTAGCGTTTATGATTTGTGTGAATAGGAAGGGGCTGGATGGGAGATTATATACCACTATAGGACCGATTTGGGCTGGGTTTGAGGAAACGGCGTCCCTGGATGGATCAACGAGGCATGACAAGGTTATTGAGGTAATACTTGGCATGCAAGTTCTTTTTGGTTTTGGGAGTCGGGCACTTGCTTTGAAGTTTTCTGTCTGGGAGAGCGTGGTACTTGTTGCGAGTTCGGTATTGCGAATGGTTTCAGCAATGGATTATCCATATCCAAGATGTGAAATGGGGGCATTCCCCACTGGGAGATTAGGATCTTGTCTGCCTATCTTGTCTGCTATAGTAGCAATGAATACAAAACAGTCAAGTCAAGAAGACGCTTGGCCGCTGTGTGATGGTTGTCACTCTACTAGATCACGAAACCGGAAGACACAACTGAGTGGATGGATTGCGTACGATCGCATGCAGCTGCACATCATGATACGTTCAGCTTTACCTACTTCTTCGTCCACATTCAACCACTTATTGCTATTATATTAAGTTCAGCATCAAACACACCCGCTTCTCATACATACCTACTCGCCCATTCACTAGATCTCCTATCCAGATATTGAACCTCAAAATCGCCGCCAGCTTCTTTTACACCGAATATTGGTTTCGGCGAGCTTTCCTTCTTAGTTGTTGACTCATTGTCACGAATGAGAGGCATAAGTAGGTCAAAGGCCAATACCATTGCCAGTCTATTATCAATGTAATCGTAAGGCGAAGAAAGGAAGAAGTGTGGGCTTGCAGCTCCATCTTCTCGCTATACAACCCCGGTCGGAGCCCCGCTCCTGCACTCAACCCTAGCCCTGTCTCCTGTGTAATCCCGTCGAGTAGATAGTAAACGTTGCTGACATCGTTTGATTCGCCTCAGTGGTGACAGAGAGTGTGTATATGTGCCCAAGAGGCGTGGTAGCTGTAATATTCAGAGCGTAGTCCAGCGTCAATGTAAGACTTGAAATTTACACACAGATTTGGATGAGTATCTCATCTCCAACCTGTTCCGCCTCTCACCCGAGAGACTCCCTTCAGGGCGCGAGAGGTGAGTCTTACACAACCCTTTGATATCTGGTACGTGTGTATGCGTATGACAACAGCCACAATTTTTGGAATCAACAGCCGGATAACTCGGCTTCTGGGTCGCTTCTGAGGCCTCCAGGTTGAAGAGGGCCAAAGAGAGTATCAAAAATCGTCATGTTGTGGTGGATATGGTCACCTTGATAGGCCCATATGTTTAAGCAATGCGGGGAGATACCTTACCCCGACGCAAAGAGGCACAGATGACAGGTTGGACGGGCGGGCCAAAAACAGAAGCTCGCACATTTAGGCCTGCAAATGCATCAGACGGGACGATATTTTCGTCTGGTTGTTTTGTCACGTTGGAGTTGGAGTCCAGGGCGGCCTACGGTCTGACCTGGTTGTAAATGTCATCGTTGGACATTCTCATATCAACCAGATGTTTGTGCCTTGTGTCTAACGGTTACCTCGATTCTCTCATTGGGGTAGCACTTGGAATCTCTGACAAAGTCCGATCTATGAAAACTTAATGGCGATGTTGAGATCAAGACCAAAGGGTTAAATCCGATGTTGCCGAGGTTGGACGCGTATGCGATGACATCGCCCAAGCCCGCTGTCTCCCTTGGCACTTAGCAGCTCCCGGGTATCTCGGGATTCTAGCTTGTGCGAAACCCAAAAACCGAAATCTAGATATCGGATAGTAGATGAAGAAGAAGGGGACGAAACTGATTTTGTGGGAGTTGAAAAGGTGTTTTCAGATGTTGTCTGTGTATCGTTTCATTGGGCAATTGCCGGGGCTTTTGGGAAATATATCGAGCACCGATACCCGTCAACCGCCGCCTAATTAGTATATTCTCACCTTTACGGTCTGTAGGGCGGGTGATCTGTATTCCGTCCCTCGTTGCGTTGAGGTGGTGACTTAGGCCTGCACAGTGCGAGGGATTTGTAGCGGATTGCTCAGCAGGAAGCGGGGAGTGTGCGGCGGGCCTGGTGCTCCCTCTTCGTACCGATCCGAGGTCAGCACCAAGCAAGGCTGGGCTTGTTGACGATTTCTTTGAATCTGGAGGCTGTTGACCTGTGCTTTGTGGCGGCGTATGGCAACCGAGTATTTGTCTGCACAGCATGCCGATGCTAGCGCTGAAGTGGGCTACAGATCGGGGAGGTGTCACCTCGCAAAGCAGCTTCGTCCGACCTCTGCAAGGTGAGTCCTGTCCATGTTCGTTTTGGCAACCTTTTTTCGGATTTGATATCAGAAAGCTAATTCCAAAAGAGATGTACAGAAGCTGGCGGCTCCATCAATTTAAAGCTGACGCTGCTCTGGGGTTACAGCACCTGCTCGCTTTTGGTCGAGGCTGAGGGGTAGCCAGGGGCAGAGGCCATCCGGGGTCTGTTTGAGTGCGCTTCTGAAACCGACACAAGGGATCATTCGCAACGGCCGCTTGGGATACGTAGTGTAGCCAAGGGACCTTGGCGTATTTTACTTTCTTGGACGTTGGACGCACCGTGTCAAGACCGGAATCCTGATACCATCATCACCAGGACTCCGATAGATGATTGATTAACGGAAAGAAAAGAGGTTGGTGGCGCTGGCGGGCTGGGTAGGCTGAGATAAGGTCTGAGGGTGGTTGGGGAGGATGCCATTCCAAGCTGACAGACAGGCGCCTCACTGGCATGATGGACCCCTTGGAGTGACCGTGGTGACGGATTTGTCACTTAAGTTCGCACGGTGCACGAAGCGCTGGGCAAGAGTCCAAGCCTTGCCAGTTGCTGGGCGGGAGTTCTCAACCAGCGCTCTGTCTCCTGCTCCCTCCTGACCACTCACCAAGCCGCTCACTACTCCCACCGACCAAATACTGTGCACTGCCACTGAGTGGTTCCCATCATTTCTTCTCTCCCTTTTTAACCAACAAAAGACGTCCCGTCGCCTGCTTTGTTCCTTCTGTCCCCTCCGGTCCCCCTCGTTTTTCGTTCGCCTTTCCATCCTTGCGAGTCCACCGTTTCGCCTCCACTCTTGAATGCGGCAGAGGACTCATAGAAGGACCTCGCAACATCCTCTCCCAGTCGACATACACACTGTTGTATCCTTTCATTCCTGATACCACTCATTCGTTCCTGGGCAGGCGGCATACATAAGGGAACGGACTAAAACTAATTGCATTATGCTTGTTACTAAGGCCTTCGCGGCCGCCCTCACAGCTGCAGGTCTTCTGTTCCAAAATGCGATAGGTATGCCGGATATTTTTCTAGTTTTGCTTCCAAACCACGAGGCATCCACTGACAAGGCATCCAAGCGCACTCGGTACAACGCAGATCACTGTCCTACGTGACGCGCATCGATGATACTATCATTCAAACACCATCACATCGGGTGCACGCCCATACCTCATTCGACGTCACATTCCACCTCCACAACAGACAACAAAGCATCCGTCTCTCATTAGACCCAAACACTGATCTCTTCAGTGATGACGCAGCGATCCAACATGTCGGCGCCGACGGCACAATCACCAAGGTCGAAGCGCTAGACAGGCGAGCAATCCGGGTGTTCAAGGGAGAGAGCTGGGTAAGGGAGGACGGTTCGACGGAGTGGAAGCATGTGGGCTGGGCTCGAATCAGCTTGATCCGCGATGGGAAGAATCCAATTTTCACGGGCGTATTCACCATTTCGGGAGACCATCATCACGTCAAAACCGCCAGCTCGTATCGCGCGCTTGCGATCGAGGGTGACCCTGAGCTCGATGAAGAGGACGACGAATATATGGTTGTTTGGCGCGACACCGATCTCAGCACTGAGCCTGGCCACGCAGATCTCAAGCGTGATCTGAGCAGCACGGCAACCTGTGGCTCTGATGACCTTCTTTCCAATCAGGACCCTAACAATATTGTGTACCGGGCCTTCAATGAACATCTGACACAAGGCCAATCCCTCAACACTCGGGCTCTCTTTGGGCGACAGGACCAGATTGGCGGGAATGGTGCTGGTGTCAACTTGGCCGGCTCGATTGGATCAACTGCGGGATGTCCCACTACTAGAAAGGTTGCCTTGATCGGCGTCGCCACCGACTGCGGTTATACTTCCAAGTTCAGGAACAAGGAGGAAGTGCGATCCAATATCATCGAGATCGTGAACTCGGCCTCGGAGTTGTATGAGAGAACCTTCAATATCTCACTGGGCATTCAGAACTTGACCATCAGTGATGCTGAGTGCCCCGCCACAGCTTCCCAATCTGCGCCTTGGAACACCGCCTGCAGCGACGATATTACCATTACACAGCGCTTGAGCCAGTTCTCAGAGTGGCGCGGTCGATGGCAAGGGGATGGTAATGCTTACTGGACGCTGTTGACAAGCTGCGGAACCGGTAATGCCGTCGGTCTGGCTTGGTTGGGAGCTGTTTGTCAACGTGGGTCCACGCCGCAAGGTAACGAGACCACGGCTGCTGCAAATGTGGTTGTCCGGACATCGACGGAATGGCTTGTCTTTGCCCACGAAACTGGACACACTTTTGGTGCTGTCCACGATTGCATGGATGCAACATGTGCCCGAGGTGAGGATAGGCAGTCACAATGCTGCCCGCTTTCGGGCCAAACGTGCGATGCGAGGGCCAACTTTATTATGAACCCTTCGACAGGCAGCGGCATCACTCAGTTCTCACCCTGCAGCATAGGTAACATTTGCAGCTTTCTTGGCCGTAGCTCTCAGCGCGCTAGCTGTCTCACCAGCAACAGGGGCGTGATCACCATCACCGGCCAGCAGTGTGGAAACGGCATTGTCGAAGCTGGCGAAGACTGCGACTGCGGCGGAGAGCAGGGCTGCGCGGGCAACCCATGCTGCGACGCTACAACATGCAAGTTTACCACGGGCAGCCAGTGCGATTTCTCCAATGAGGAATGCTGCACTGGTCAGTGCCGTTTTGCGAGCCAGGGGAGTATCTGTCGTCCCAGCACTGGTCCATGCGATCCCGAGGAGAAATGCTCGGGCACGACAGCAACTTGCCCGGCTGACCAGAGCGCCCCTGATGGTGACAGCTGCGGTGAAGCTGGTGCTGGCTTACAGTGTGCTTCGGGTCGCTGCACATCCCGCGATCTTCAGTGCAAGACCATGATGGGAAGTTTGACCACGAACAACGATACCTACTCATGCTCAAGCAGCGGGTGCACATTGTCCTGCGCCTCCCCCGAGTTTGGGGCCAATACTTGCTTGACCATGCGACAGTACTTCCTCGACGGTACTCCGTGCGAAGGTGGCGGTAAATGTTCGAACGGCAACTGCCAAGGCACGCAGCTCTCCAAGCAAATTCTCGAATGGATCAACGACAACAAGCCTATCTTCATCCCCGTGGTTATCGTCGTCAGTCTTCTCTTCCTCATGGCCGTCTGCAGTTGTTTGTTCAGTTGCTGCCGGAAGTCGAGCAGAAGTCACCGCAAGGTCCCCAAGCCGGTACCGCCACCATACCCCTATGGCAACGGCATGCCCGCCATGCGCGGACCACCGCCACAGCAGCAAGGGAGCTACCACCAACCACAGCAGCAAGGGTGGGAGCCGATGCGGTCGACACCGTATCGTTATGCCTAATGATGAATTTTTCTTTTTTTGTCAGAAATTGGAAAGGGAAAGCGGGTGGCATAGATCATTGGGTTTTTTCTTGTTTGGATTCTACCTGCTGGACACACAACGAACCGTTTTTGCATGCATTGGGATGGCGTTTTTTTCTGTTTTTGGTTTCTGTCCGTACGGGTGGATAGGTTTGTCGATATCTTACCTTCCTCCCTTTCTTCCGAAGGGTTGAGGAAAACCCAATTATGAAGAAATGATGTCTGTCCAGAATTCAAGCCGCCTGTTGATATTGGCCTGTATATCTGGTTTTATATCTTTACATAGGAATCATAGGACTAGGTTCTGGGATATAGGTTGGTTTTGCACAGATATCCTGGGTCGCAACATTGTATGTAGAGCAAAGAGAACATATCAAAGGGGGCGGCTGTTTGATTATTTACAAATGATAGTTATAGTTGGCGAGGCGGAAAATATGCAACCAACTAAAATTACCTGGGAAATCCCCTTTCGATTCATACCGTGAAATATAACGCTTCATGTTACAACAGCCAGAGCCCTTTTGCACATCCATCCAACTTAAAATTCATACAATTATATGTAACGTTCTTGCATAGCGGATGACGCAACATAGCGGATGACGCACTTTCCACCTCACCTAGCACCTTTCACCTTTACCACCACTTTTCTCCATCAATCAAAATGCAATCGGCGTCAGAAGAAGCCAATCTTATCCTCACGATCCAGGCTCTCAAAAAAGACTCCGTACGAGCTACAGCTCGTATCTATGGAGTCTCCAAACCGACCCTCCGACGCCGACGCGCTGGCAAACCATCACAACGCGATATCTTAGCCAACTCAAGGAAATTGACCGATTCAGAAGAGGGTGTGCTTCTTGAACGTATTTTCGACCTATATTCGCGAGGATTTCAGCGCCGGCTTGGCGATATACAAGTTATGGCCGATCACCTTGCCGCCATACTTGATCGTGAAGGGCCAATATCACCTCCTCGCTTGGTATACTAATGGCAAGTTTTCGAAGGATTGGAGAATTCGTACGAATGTAAATGGTTGAACTACGGATGAGATTGGTCTAGAATGGCTGGCACACTTTGAACGGGTTACCGAACCTCGTACAACCGGCATACATCGGCTCCTTATTCGCGATGGCCACGGTTCCCACCACACAGACGAATTTGAGAATCATTGCAAGGCGAATAATATTATTACGCTTTGTATGCCTCCTTATTCCTCTCCTAAGCTCCAGCCTCTTAATGTGGGATGTTTCAGCACATTAAAAGACTCATACGGCCGGGCAATTGAGCGGATGGTGGGAATGCAAATTACCCACATCACAAAGGACGACTTCTTTCCTGCATTTAAGGAGGCATACGATAACTCTATGACTATACAAAACGCCCAGGCTGGCTTCCGAGCGACTGGCATTGTTACTCTCAACCCTAACGAGGTGCTTTCTCGCCTGGATTTTGTGCCTCGTACACCAACACCCCAGAACTCCCGCCCCGGAACAGCCTCTACCTGGATTGGGCAGACGCCAAACAATCCAACCGAGGCTGCTTCGCAGACTACTTTGATCAAGAATAGGATTGCCCATCATTTAAACAGCTCCCCAACAAACATCTATAACCAGTTGTGTGACGGCCGCCCGCTAGCAGTGCATTAACCATTGAGAAACCATTCCAAAGGAATGCCAGAAGAACAAGAACGATATCTTGTTACCTGGATGCACTATATGTAGTGTTTGACGGGCACAGCCACCGTCACAAGTTGGACTCTCTAGCAAAGAATACAACCAAGGTCATGCAAAAGATGGTTTCGATGGAGCAAGAGATCCTGGGCCTTCGTATGGCAAATGAGCTGCTTAGCAAGCGTCGGAGGGCTAAAAAACGCCTTGGGTAGGGAGGATCACTTTCGCAACAGGAAGCCGAGCAAATCCAGGAGGAGAGAGGCCTTTGGCTGAGGGAGATGGTATTATGCACAGAGGTAAGGGCCGTACCGAGGGGGCTGAACCGCGCTGTAAGAACTGCGGTAAGACTGGCCATAATGTACGAGCCTGTCAGGTAGTTCCGAGACCTCTGAAGATGAGGATTCTGTATAATTTGGATTGATTGAGGGTGGTAGTTTGTGTAATGGCCGTTATAAGAAGTGTGTAGTGGTGGAGCGTGCGTCATCCGTTATGTTGCGTCATCTGCTATGCAAGTACGTTATATATATACAACCACCCCTTTTTCTCTCCC
>MU866090.1:135666-180703 GCA_033296915.1 Triangularia setosa | reverse complement strand
ACGTTTTTGTGTGTTGGCGCGGGCCCACCCGGCTTTTGCGTCTCATGCTATTCCACTACAGTACAAATATACACACCCCCCCATCTCGTCACCCCCCCCCCCCCCCCCCACCCCCAAATCTACACAACTAACCCCTCCTCCATCGCCTCATCCCTCTCCAGCCTCTCCAGCCCATTACACACCGCCCCGTAAACCTTCAACGGCACCGCTACCTCAAAACTCTCACAAGTCAAGTTCTCCACCGCCACCATCACCAACCCCCCCCTATCATCTCTACTGATCTCCTCCAGCAGCAGATGCCCTTTACTCTTTGCTGTTACCACTGACCCCCCATTTCCCGATGGCATTCTCCCCACCCCCGTCAACCCCAGTCCAACACCCTCTTCCCCACTTCCCCTTCTCAGCCTATCCTGTTCCCCTTCCCCTTGTTCATCCTCCTCCTCCTCATCAACATCATCCAACCTCGGACTCTGCACATTCGGCGTTGTTGCTGCTTGCGGCTGCAAATCGACAGGCACCACAAACTCTAACCTACACTTCCATTCCAGCCCAATCCCGCTCGTCACAAACTCCGGCGTCGCCCCCACGGGAATCGTCGGCTGAAAGACGACCCTTCTGGCAAACATCGTTGCCTCACTGTGGCTCACCCACACCTTCTTCGTAACACGATAAACACTCGCCTCGCTCCTGAGCGCTAATCCCGGGTCGAGTATCTTTTCCGACGTTTCCAGCGCCGCATGGACGGCATAACAAGGTATCTCCGCGTTGGAGAAATCAATTGCCAACGTGACTACCTCCCCGAGGCGGTAGGCTGGCCTGGCAAGCATCACGACGCCAACCCGGCGGCCGTTACGGGCTATTTCGAATCGGTTGGTGGATTGCTGCCCTGGGGAGGTGGTGAGGTTAGACCGCAAAATGGCAAGGTCGATGGCTTCTTTTGCTGTGGGAACTGGGAGACTGCCAAAGCCGGCGTCGGACATGGAGTATGTTGATGGGCGCCGGGATGTGGGCATTGCTGTTGGGGATAACAACCCAGCGGTGGGGTTGTCCTGGGGACGGGCGAGGAGTTCGTCAACATAGGACAAAAAGGAGGCCATGGTGGATGCGGGGCCTGTCGTTGGAGGAGGGGGTTTTGGTTTGGAGATCAGCTGTGAGGAAAATTCCCTGCTGGCTGGTTTCACCACAGCCTGGTCCCGGAGGATGATGTAAGGAGACATGAGGTCGTGACCTAGAACTTCGCCATAACTGTTGACACTCCCTAGTACCCGGAAGGGGATATCGACTGATTTGACCTGTTGCTCCTTCGCACCGCCTGGTCGTTGGGTGCCAATGACCAAGCTGTAGGAGATCTTCATCGCTTTCCCTCGGTGGGTTGGTGGCAATCCCTTGGGGAGCTTGAACGTGTACTCATAAGCTATGCTCTCTCCGGGTCCCAGTTGTAGGTCAACAAAGAGGATTGACTGTGGTGTTGACAATAGGGGTACTGCCTTTGAGCTTGCGAGCCCGCGCATTTCCTTAATCGTGCTGAGTTCGCCACCGCCCAGCAGTTCCCCCAGCGAGCTGGTGATATTTCCCCATCCGAAACTCCTCAGCAAACCACTGTCCCGTTTCGTATTCGTTTCCAACCCAATAACACCACCACCGTGGCCGCCGACAACCGCCTTCCGCTTTACTGCTTCGAACGGCCCAAGATTCACAAGTGATCCATCCAGGGTAAACGACCCTTGCACCTGAACATAACCCATCATCAGTGACTCAGGCGGCCTCACCGCAGTGGGCACCAAATTCGATGTCCTCCTGCTATGAGGCAGGCGCGGTTGCGTCCTAAGCGGCTGATGCAGGACATACTCGGAAGCCAACGTCTCGGACGAGTTGTTGCTCATTGAGTAGAACTCGCCACTGCTTCTAGGTGTCCCTGCAATACTCGTTGTCGACAGAACCCTTGCTGGCAGCGTGGCTCCGTGCTCGTTAATCGTCGGCACCTGGTCTCGCTGACGTATGGGCAAATTATTCAAGAACCCAGCCGTTGCTCCGGTAGGGCTCAGTAAGTCATCTTCTGATCGCCCCGGACCCGGCGTTGTTGGCAACCCTGGTGTTATTGGTGTAACCGGTGATGCTGTCGCAGGGAACCTAAACTCTGCCAGCGGATTCGACGGCTCTGACGTGGGTGAGATTCTCGGTCCTCCAACCCTCGGTGTATCAGGCGCAGTCGCGGTGCCCGAGCGCCGGCCATTAATGCTTCTCTCGGGTGGGTACGACGCGTGAAATAGGGGTGACGATTGCGAGGCTGATAGTCTCGGCGTGGTTGCTACACATTCAATGATCAGTTCCGAGGCCCCTCTCCTCTCCTTGATAACCCAAACTCACCAGACCGCGACCCATTAAACAGCCCACCCCTCGGCAGAATCTGGAGACTCGAAGCTCTAGTATGACCTCTCCCCGACCGCTTAGGGTTCGCTGAGCCAGTATTGCTACTCTGCCCATAATCCCCGCCTCCAATCGTGCTCACCGACGACCCAATCGAAACAATCGACACAGACCGCTTATGCCCATGCCCATGCCTCTGAGTCCCCGATCCAGACGATCCGCTGCCAGTACCCCCACCGCCACCCCTGGCCGAAAGCGCAGGGGAATTCGGCGTCGCAGGCGTCCACGGAGTCGGGCTCTGTATCGACCCAGCCCTCGCACGGGACGCCGCAGACGGAACGGAAAGTGAAAGACTCGACCGGTGATGACCCCGACCACCGGTAGCCGATGGCGGCGCGAGACTGCTGCTGGAGTTGTGTTTCGTCCTCCCTGTCGATGATGCACCGGGGTGTAAAGGGGAAGGTTGGCGCAACCGCTCCCGCTGCGAAAAGGGCTTCAAACCACCGGCCAGTGTCGAGACATTATAGCTGCCACTGTTGGGGCCACCGCCGCCGCCGTTGCCTGGTGGGCGGGCGACATTTTTGAATGTGATGGTGCACTTGACCTCCTCGCCAGCGAAGACGACCTGCTCGTGCCAGCGCACAAAGACCCGGATATTACTGCTGTTGCTGCTGTTATTGTTCTTGTTGTTGATGCTGCTGTTGGGGCTGTCGGGCGACATTTCTAAATCGTGTTTTATGGGGGACTCGGATTGGGGCGAGGATCCGAACGGAGAGGGCGGACGAAACGGTTCAAGGGAGTGTATGTGTCGTCTGTCTATCAATCGTTCGGAAGTCGTCGGGGTCCCGTATTGCGTCGGAAGAGAGGGGAAGAGAGGTAGGTTGGGAGGTTAATTAGACTCCTTGTTGGAGAAGAAGAGAGAGGAATTGTCTATGCTGGGTCGTTAAAACCGCTCGATTCACCAGCATTGCTGATGAGCACCAGCATCTTGCGGCGCCAAGTGGGTGTCGAGGGTTCGAACGGTGGTTGTGTTCTCTTTCAATGGCCGAATCTGGGGACGAATAGCGCTGTGGACACGATCCGCGCGGCGCCAGATCCATGGTCGCCATGAGCTCACAAGCGAACCCCTGCCACCTGCTGGCACCCATAACCTCCGCATTCTAACCCTAACCCTGGGTCTACTTGCCTGCTGTTCCCTTGGCTTCCTCAGGGGCAGGCTATCAGAGGGTTGATAGCTTGCTTCATACCCTTATAGTACCTCGATAAAGTACACCTATTTGGTGTAGGGCGCCGTGTTTGCGTTATGGTCTGCACATTTCGGGTGTTAGAAAAAGAAAAGGGGACACCATCCGCTTTTCTCCACCTGGCAGACATAGTATTTTGAACATCAAAACATATCTCTAAAATATCCACCTCCTGCAAGATCCCCAAAAAGCCAAAACGACAACCACAAAGATATGACAAACACAGTCCCTTTCGTCTCCAAAAGAAAAAAAAAGATGGAATAAAAAAATTAAATAAAAAAAATAGACATCAAATCCGGAGTCCGTGCCCCCTAGTTGCCCAGGGGGGGCTCTCCATCATCTTTGAATTGACCCCGACCCGATTTGAACGGATAACCTTTCGATCTGGAGTCGAACGCGCTACCGTTGCGCCACGAGGCCTTCACGTTTTGTTGGAGTAGCGGCTCGGATATAGAGTATATGTTGTTAACAGCTTTTGACACAAGAGTTGGGCCTTCACATCAGCAGTTGCTTTTGGCAAACCACCTCCATCGAGCCAGCGCTTTGAAATCATAGCAAAATCAATTATCAGATAGGCATCTGAGAGATATCTCTAGCAAATCATGGCAAGAAAATTTCACCGGGTATCAATGCTTACACTTCCCAACCAACGCCAGCCATACATGTCCGACAGATACACCATTAATATGCATATTCCCTCCCGTCCATCCCAGAGAAAGCATAAAAAGACAAAAGAAAATTACCCTCGCTATGAACACAAACAGATCCACTGATAGCAATGAACCAGGTCCCATTTTCCTCAACTCCCTGTCCCATGAGTAAACAAACAAAATAGCACGAGGAATAGTGGTTCTCTACCAAGAGCACATGGTGCGGGGATCTGTATTCCAAAGCGCCATCTGGTTTCTCCATGCCTCTTTTGGTGCTACTGTGCATCGAGTTAGCTTTCCACTTTGATGACGAAACGACAACGATGACAAGAAACAAAAAAACGAAAACAAATCTGAAAGGTCCCCAACATAGTAAAAAATCTGGTTATACTGTGAAAGGGCAATCAAAACACCCTCTGTTACTTCCAAAAAGAAAGCGTGGGGTACTGTTGGCGAGTACTGCCAACAGGTCGAGTTGCTTACCAGTATGAACAGGACCCCGGCTCGACGCAATAGAAGGAGGCCCTCTCGTGCTCCTTGTCCTGGAGATGCGAGGGACTTGGAATGTTTCTTGATGGCCTTGCAGGTCCTGGCCAGAGCTTGAGCTTCTTCCGCTTCCTCTGCTTCCAATACTATTTCGCGGGTAATGACGCCCCGAGCCACCACTGCCTCGTCTATTGCCATCAATGGCGTCAAGCTTCAGGCTTGCCATGCCAAAGTCCCAGCCGTTGTCATATTGGTGGACACAATGTGGCTCCAGAATCCCACAATGGTCCGTTAGAATTTTGTACATTCTCGTCTGAACGTCTTGGGCATCAGGACGGTCAGTAGGGTGGGAGGAGAGCATGTGTTCGACAATATGAAGCATAGGGGCGATGCCTCTGAAAACTGGATCGTCCTTTTCCTTCTTCTGGGCGTCCTTCACGAGTTGCGTCATCCAGCTCTCAACTTGAGATAGGTTTCGATGAAACGACGAATCAGGAACAGCACCACCCCGACTAGGGGTCTTGTGCTTTGCAGCCCGGTGTGTCGCAAAGGGGCGTCCATGCTTCTTGACCAAAAAGCTGAGGAGGTCCAGGATTATGCAGCCGAGAGAGAAGATGTCTGCCGCTTGGGGACTTAGATGGGGCGTGGGTGCGTACATCATGGCCATCGGGTGCTGGCTGGAATCGGGAGCGGAGCGGCTGGTGGTGTAGTTGGGGCTTTCCGGTGAGGCTGTCATGGATGGGATGGTTCCCCGGCGGTGAAACGAGCTTGACGCTGGTGAGCTCGGTTTGAACCACTGTTCCGGTGCCGCGTAGTCATACGACTCTTTGTCAAACGAGTTTCTGTCGAGTCCTGTATAACCAAGCAAATCGGAAACGAAAATATGGCTCTCGCTGGTAAACAAGATTGTCGAAGGTTTGATGTTGCCGTGGGAGAGACCTCTGTTGTGAAGGAAGCATATTGTGTCAATGAGACAGTGGATCCATTCCATAACCTGCCGCCGCCGCACCTGCTTCTCCAAGTTTTTGAAGCATGCTGGAGTCGTGGTAAGAAAGCCCTTGAGAGTGTAGTCGGCGGAATTTGTGAAAAGGGCATAGCCATAGCCTTGCTGGACGTAGGACGCCCAGTAGGAAGCAAGATGGTCGTTCTGGATGTTTCGAATGCCGTTAACCTCAAACAGAAAGTCTTCCTGGCTCGAGTAACCACCGCCAATTGGCATCTTAACACGGCTGAATATGGTTCCTGAGTGGCCCGGAAGCATGACCTTGTCGAAGAAAGGGGTCTGGCCGGCGACATGCTTTTTGTCGATAACCTCCAGCGGAACAACCTCGGTGTCCTCGTAGATCATGTGCTGGCCTTTTTTTAGGGGTCGGAGTAAATAGCAAAACTGTCTTTCGTAGAATTCCTGTTCCAACTTATTGTCTCTGGTGGGGGTAAGGGCTAGTCGCTCGACCTGGTCACGAGCAATGGGCAGGTCCTCATCGTCCCACGAGTCGTCGATGACGCCGAAAATCTGGTCAGGAACTTTAAGCTCGACGAGAATCAGGAAGATCTTCTTGGCCTTTTGCTCAATCCACTCCCAGTAAGTCCCATCCGTCAAGCCATCGCCAAAGCCCAGAGTGCGGTCGAGCCGCTCAATCTCCTCAGGAATCAAGTGGCTACACACGAACATGCGTGTGACTGTGCGATCGATTGTGTCGTTGTCCCACCACATGGTGCTGTGACGTCGGTTAGGAGACGTCGCCATCGGTACGTAGTGTTCGTGCTGCTGATTTTATTGTTGAAAGCGTGTTGGAGAAGCGGATTTTGAAAATAA
Source organism: Triangularia setosa (assembly GCA_033296915.1). Classification (NCBI taxonomy): domain Eukaryota; kingdom Fungi; phylum Ascomycota; class Sordariomycetes; order Sordariales; family Podosporaceae; genus Triangularia; species Triangularia setosa. The sequence goes on along the minus strand of MU866090.1, from coordinate 174,140 downwards.
AATTTGGTAGGAGATCGCTTCTGCCCGAGGAGAGCTATTCAAAGATTTATGATAATCTGATGAAATAGAACTGAGGGGTACCTGAGTCCGCCGAATCACAGAGGAAAGAAGTACAGACGGAAAGCGCAGCTGGACGGAGGGGCAGCCGCGGGCAGGTGAGGCGTCTTTACATCTCCGCTTCGTCGACCTGGTTCACCACAAGACTACAGCAAGGCAATGCTCGGCGTCATGAAATGTCTCAAATTGTACTCCATGTATATCATATGTACTAACGGCCACTACCTACAAGTCCCCTATTCTTGTGCTGCGCAGGTAGGCAGACGCGAGGTAGAGACGAGGCGAGGTGGGCATGTGTCCCCACAATGATGCTGATATCAGGAAGGGAGGTTACTGGAGATGGTGGTTTGTTTCATTGGCTGACCTATGGCCAGAGATAAGGAATACCCGGCTCTGTTTGGCTGGCCCTATTCTGGCATGGGTGTCATCGTCTGCACCTTGCTCAACGCGGGATGGGGGCGTGTGTTTGCTAGGGTCTCTGCTGAGTACCGACGATGAGGCACGGCCCTGATATAATTTCAGGACGATTCAGTTCTGACCTCTGACCCTCCTGCCCTGCCCTCGGTGCTCTCGTGCAATCCCTCCGACATTGCCATCGTCAGTTGACTTGTCAGCATGGTTACATGCCAGTCAGATGATGTGCCTATCTCTAATATGGCTGGATGATCGAGCTACAGTTTGGGAAGTCGCGATGTTGGTGTTGAGGAAAGGGCAGTCGGTTGAAGTCGGACAGGACACGGAAGGATGAGCCCGGGGAGGAAGGGGACGTGGGGGAGAACCCCACACTTTTCTCAGCCCTCGGTTGCCCGTCACTCCCGTCACTCCGCCTTTTCCAGCGCAGCGGGACCACGACGGGATGTCGTATGTGAATATCCAGCATGAAACTCGCCTACTAGCTCTTCAATTCTATTCAATACTGGCATGTTCTTGATGCGAGTCTCGCACTTTATCACTTGGTCGACTTGGTTCTGGCGGACAAATGGACACATTATGGCGGTCTGGATAAGACAGACGACCAGATAGATCAACGCTGCCTATCAAATATCACCCACATACCATCTGGAAGTCAAATGACAGTTGTCTAGCATGTCGTGTCAAGCCACTTCTTCACCGTCGATCAAGGCCATGCAAGACCCTGATTCCGCTAAAGAGTGGGTGTCTAGACGATATCTAGCCTTGGCAGCTCCTGCAAGCACCTACACCATCACTGGCCGGACAATGGCTGAACATGTTGGCAGCTTTTGTTGTTACACACACATCATGTTCTTGGACACCCAGCATCGATTGCCACACCGCCCGGCCGCCGTTGAGGCATTTCTTGTGGTTGTTTGGCTTGCTGCACATCAGTCACCATCCTGCCAGACGATGAATGCACAACCAACATTTTCGACTCTTATTCGGACCGCATACCATACGCTATCGAATTATCGTACCTCGGTCAGAGAGCAATTCTTGTACTTGATCTGAACACTTCACCCATGTAAAGGCTTATCTCCCCACGCCAGACGCGTGGCGTGACCTTTAATACCGACCTGCATATGTCTGCCCGCAAACTTTGTCCTTCTGGGGAGCGATACCGTATCGGCGGGTCTATCTGCTCAGCGTGGCTTTCCTAGAAAACGACCTTGTGGCGTCCGTCCTATCATTTCACATGGCTCTGAGACAGAATCTTGGAGGGAAAACAGAATAAGTATTGGCCTAGTGAGCCTCCGACTTACATCGTCCCTCGGAGAAGCCCAGAAGGACGTACAGCAGTAAACTGGATGCACCGTAGCCGCCAGAAAAGTCGAGAATTGAGAACAGGACCATCGCGAGGGCCTGGTCCCAAAATCAAAGGATTCTACCCCTCCCCTTCTCTTGAGACCCTTGGAATTGATATTTTACCCAAAGCAGGAATAAAGTTATCGCTATCACTGAGGAATGGTACGCACAAGGATTATTTATTCCACCCCCCACGACCCCTGAAATGGAGCAGCCCCCGCTTCTCTTGCTAAAGTCAGCCTAGGTTCAGGGGTGGCGACCATCACCAGGTTTCCCATCTTCAGTCACCACTTTAGCATCATGCGTTTCTTAGGAGCCCCGGCCTGGTCCACCGGCACTCTGGGGGCTAACGATACTCCGCAGGCCATGATGTCAAACCACCTTGTGTGTATTCAACTCTAGCCTTAGGACGAAGGGATGGCAATCAATTAAGTTCAGATATCACCTAACAAAGCTTAGTTTAACGCAAGAACCATTATTATATTATCTCGTTGGCCATACATCAGAGTCATGTCTACACTATGAATCTACAGCCCAACCAATATCTATGCACAACTGGGTATCGAGTTCCTTCCCCTTTTAAATGCTCAAATCCAAAAGTCCAAACGCCAATGCTCAAACAACTACTTTTCCGCACAAAGTTCGCTCGACCTTAGACTGCCCTCTGAGCAGCATCCATGTCCGTCCTAGGCACACTGTTGGGAGCCTCCTTCTCTCCGTGTCCGAGTTCGGAATCCTCTCCTGTCTCGCTCTCCGCCGCTTCAGGCCCGGCACCAAATGTCGGAGCATAAGCACTCTTCGCCCTGATCCGATCGCCATACATATAGAAAATGACCGGAATAGGCACAAGCGCCACAGCCACACAGCCCAGCAGTGTGCTCGCCCATTGAATACCCATTCCATCGAACATGTATCTTGCGAACAGCGGGAACGCAGCTCCCGCCAACGACCGCAAGAAGGTATTGCCCGCAATCGCCGAAGCGGCAAACATCAGGTACGAATCCACCAGGTAGTTCAGCGCCTGCAAGAAGATACTCGCCAGCCCAAAGCCCGTCATCAACCCAGAAAGCGTCGGCCAGATCCAGTGGATATCCTTCGTAAAACCAGTCCATCCAAACCAAAACAACCCAATCGCAAAAGCCACGCCTCCCGCGATAACACTCGGCAACCTCCACTCCGGCACCGGCACCCCATTATTCGCCGCCAACTTCCTCGCATACCAAGGCTGCTGCATCAACACCGTGACACCCGCCAGGATCTGCCCAATAACCATCCCAAAGAACGTCAGACCCGCCACACCAGTGCTCATGCCGTGAACCCCCATGAAAACAAACGGATACGCCGTCAAGAACAAATACAGCAACCCGTAAATGAAGGCCATGTACACCGACAGAAGCGTCACAATCGGCTCGCAAAATAGCAGCCTCATCGGCCTCGAAAAGTTCTTGGTGATCAGCTCCTTGACATCAATCTCAATCTCTTCCTGCTTGGCGTGGATCCCCCAGTTCAGCGTCCTCCTCCTCAGCTCCGCCGCTTTGCTCACCAAAATAACCGGGGGATACGTCTCCTCCAAGAAAATTAAATCAATCACAAACGCCACCACCCCCATAATCGCCATCAAATACGCCGTCCATCTCCACCCAATGCTCTCCGATTCGACCATGAACCCGCCGATAAAGGGCGCAAGCATCGGGCCGGTGAACACGGTCATGGAGAAGACCGTGATGGCCATACCCCGGGTGCGGTTGTCAAACATATCGCTGAACACGGCCGCGACGACGGCGAGGGGACAGGCGCCGAAGAAGCCGGCGAAAAAGCGGGTGATGAGGACGGTCTGGAGGTCCTTTGCGGTGCCGCAGGCGAGGTTGAAGATGGTGAAGCCGAACATGGAGACGACGAGGGGCAGGCGGCGGCCTTTGAGCTCGGAGAGAGGCGCCCAAAATGTCGGGCCGGTGGCGAAGCCGAGGACGTAGAGGGACACGCCGAGGAGAGAGACGTCGGGGGAGACGTTGAAGTCGGCGGCGACGGCGCGGGTGGCGGCAGAGAAAATGGAGGAGCCGAAGGAGGCGATCATGGTTGTGTAGCCGAGCATGGTTGCTGTTAGGAGTCTAGGGGTGGCATTGTTAGTATGACGAAGAAAAAAGGGGGGAGAAAAAAAGGGTGAGAACATACTTCTTAGCCATAGGCCAATTCTGAGCATGGAGCGGGTCATCTGGGCCGTCGAACTCAACGACAAAGTCCTCTTGATTAGGGAGTAACGGTGGGTATGGCTTTCCGGCACCAAAGGGGGGAAGGGGCTTCACCAGGGAAGCACGGCTTCGTCGTGAACGAATGGAACGGCCGACGGTTGCGCTGTGTTGGCTGCGCTGGGTCTGGATGCGACCGAGCTCGGTGGGGGGGAGGTCTCGGGAGGTGGATACTCGGGACATACCGATGCCACCGATGATGCCGGTGCCGACGGTGGAAAGTCTGCGGGACCGGGCCGAGATGTGAGAGGAAGAGGCGGAGGATACTGAGCTGGCGGAGATGACGCGCTCGATCTCCGCACTTGTTCGATGGGGGAGTTCATGGTGGGTTTGGGTTGGGGAGATTGGGGTGGCAGCGTCATGCTCCGCTGCCTCGAGGGCGCGGTCGACGGCGTTGGGTCCCATCGACACTGACAGTCTGTTCGATCTAGTGGTGATGGCGAGGATGGTGACGATATCAGGTAAGTACAACCACTAGGTTGGGATGTTGGATGAAACAGCAAGAATCGTTCTTCTTCTCTGGACACAATCGTCTGAACGGAGAAAAAAGGAGGAAAACTTTTAACGAACGACTGAAACAGAAAAAGTTCGTCAATCGTGGATGTAAGTGATTGATAAAACTTTGCCATCAGATCTTCCAGGAAGGGGGGGGGGGGGACCCAGATCTTATAATCATGACGAGGACATCTGCCCCGGATCTTTGTTCTTCTGTTACCCAATTGAGTAATCCCTATCCGGAACCTTAGCAAGGAAAAAATAAGGAGGTAACAGTCATACGGAACTTCAGACCCAACGGGAGATCGATAGCAAAGAAAAAAATGGAGCTTCTTTTGCCCATTGTCAGCAAAATCCTCGGTGAAAGTGTGAAAAGACCACCCCCTGGTGCCGTTCCCGAGGCCGGGTTTCTTTTCGAACGGCGCCACGCACGGAGGCGCAACCACACCAAAGATGACTGGGTTATGGGTGCAGCCTCGGCACTTCGCGTTCTTAGATACCCTTGGATTACTCACCCTACCATAGGAGGTAGCTGTTGCATTTCTGGTTGGTAACCGCATAGTAGCTGCACGTCAATTACTAACTTCAGCTAATTATTCAAAAGAGAACATCTCGAAATAGAACTGCCGTAGAGGCAGAAACTCTGCTGAATCATGAACGCAAAAACGCATTGGCGGGGACACCGACTACTTTGGCCCTGCACAATCTTGCCATTGACAAAACTAAACAAGGTTCATCCCTATTATTTTCAGGCGATGCACACCAGCAGATGGAGTCACGGAGTCAAACCGGTGATCCCCGCTGGCTCCATTATCAAACTCCTATTTCTCCACCCATGGACCCAACAGGTGACAGCGTCCTTGGTGGGGAACTTGAAGTTTTCAACATCAGATCAGAAGAGCCCAGCAATTTCCTACACCGAAACAATACGATCGATTGTTCAGCTTACCTGTGCTACTAGTAGTCGCAGTGATTAATTCCGATTACCGATGTCAGCGATTGTTTTCTATCGTCCGCTTCCGGGAGATGGCAGCGGATACAGAGCGGGGATCTGTATATCAAAACGAACCTCGGGAGGCGAGACGTCGTCAAATCCGGACATTTGGTTTGTGGCTGCGGGATTACGTCAATGCTGTCTGGCCTCAGCGCCCCCCCATGCATTCGCCAATCACGATTAACACCACCATGGCGGGCTGTGGGCTAACTTTTTTTCTTCCCACGATGCAACAGCTTCATTTGAAATGCCGTGTGGATACGAGATACTGGGGGAGGGGGGAAGAAGTGAAAACTTTTTCATTGATGATTCCCTTTCCCACAATTCGACGATATTTGAGACGAAACGGCTCATGGCTGTCCATGTTCTTTTGATGCCCAATAAGGCTGTCAGACCTCTAATCCCGCCCATTGCCGCTTCTAGCCGCTGGTAGCCTTGCAGTTCGAGATGAGTTCACCAACGCTGCAGTCTCTTCCGCGCCGTCAGGGACCCTGCTTCGGGCAGTGGGACCCATCTCAGATGGACGTCAAGCTTTTTCTGCTGCCGACTTCCCGTCGGAGTAGCTTGCATGGGTGCGTCGCGATGGTTCTAGATGGCACGAGCCATTGGTTCGTATCCACCATGAGGTTGTCGTCAACAAAAATCACCTCACGCCCCAATTATCATCCTCCAGCAACGATGCAGCGTCTTCAAGAGACAAGCCAGCTGTTTCTGGGTAAAACTTCCAGATCAACACATACCCTCCGACGCAAATAAAGGCGTATAGGGTGAATGTCACCGGCGGCCCCAAGAAGTCCATCAATATCAAGAACGTAAGACCGATGACAAAGTTGGCGCCCCAATTCGTGGCCGTCGCTATGCCGCTTCCCAGTGACCGCACATTAAGGGCAAACAGTTCGCTCTGCATCCATGGGACGTTTCCGAGGCCAACAGCATAGCCTGCCACGTATATCATGATACTGATCAAGATGACGACTGGAGATCCTGGTGTATGGGAAGACGTGAGACCGCTCAGAGAGAAGCCAAAGGCAGCAAGGAGCAGCCCGAGTACCATGAACGGGATCGACCATAGAAGGATTCGTCTTCTCCCAATGCGGTCAATGATAACAAGAGCCACCAGTGTAAAGGCGAAGTTGGTGACTGCCACAACTAGTGAGGTAAGAGTCGGGATCGGGAAGCCGAGCATCTCGAAAATGGTGGCCGAAAAGTACATGAGCGAGTTCTGTGATCTGAGGTTAGCATTGTATCTTACTGTTGCTCGTAATGAGAGGAGCTTACAAAACCGCATAGCTGCTGTAAGCCCTGCAGTAAACAAGCAATCGCCAACGCCCTCTTGTTTCTCCTGATATTGAAAAGCTCGTCGAACCCCTCTATCCACGCAGCCTTGCCATCGCTTCCATGTTGCCTCCTTCTTCGGAGTCGTCTCGCGTCTTGCTCCTCCCTAACCTCAATCTCAATACTTTTAACCATAGCATCAACCTCCCTCGTGGCAACCTTCCCACCCGCAACTTTCTCTACGACTCCCCTAGCTTCCAATCCTCGCCCAGCCACCACCAACCATCTCGGGGTTTCGGGCATAGCCATCATCATGAGAAGCTGCACCACAGCTGGCAAGCCCCCCAAGCCAACCATCCATCTCCACGCCGTCTCCGGGTGCCCATACTCCCCAAACCCATAACCAACAATATACGCGGCCACCTGCCCGAGCGTGATAAAGATCACGTTCATCGTCACCAGCCTCCCTCTGTGTTCCGCCGGGGCAAGTTCAGCAATGTAAAGCGGCACAACAAAACTCGCCGCTCCTACCGCCATACCCACTATGCTCCTCCCTACCACCATCACCCAGATTGTTGAGCATGCTGCTTGCACACCCGCGCCGAGGATAAATAACACATCTGCCACGAGGATAACTCGCTTTCGACCGAGAGAGTCGGCTAGGACTGACGAAAAGGGGGAGATAAGCAAGGCGAGGAGGGACGTGGAGGCGGTAATGAGTGATTTGTCGAGAGAGTTAAGGGGCCGGTTGGAGAGGGAGCTGCCGAGGGAGACGAGGGTAGAAGAGATTACGCCTGTGTCGTCTTTGGGGATATGTCAATACCATACATTGGTGGTAAAGAGGGTGAGGGTACACATACAACCAAACAAAAGCCCTGATATCCCCGCTGACAATGTCAACAACCAAATAAACCAACTGGGAGCGGCAGGGGATGGTTTGCGGGATTCGAGATGGCCAGCTTGATCGCAGTGCTCATCATCCCCAGCATCTATCCGCTCCGATGCTGAAATAAGGGGTTCCTGCGCGCTGCTCATCGCTGCGGTTGTTGTAGATCTCTTATCGTCCAATGCATTGTACTCTTATCGAGTACTATCCAAAAAGCGTAGCTCAAGCAATCGGTGGGTAGTGAGAACCCTGATGGCACAGACAAACAAGATGACAATGAAGCGGTTGATGTCCAGATGTCGGCAGCCGGTGCTATCCCGCACCGAGGGACAAGAGACTAAGTGACAAGTGACAAGTGTGGGGCCTAGTGTTCCCGCCAAGCACTGTGCGCTGCCCAGAAGGAATTCGATGCAGGGGCGGGGTTGAATACTATCCCATGCTGAGAAGCGCGAGAGTCCAAGAATGGAATTGAAACAAGCTAGGGGTACGACGCACGAACCAAGAACGTTTCAACGGCGCAACGTCGTCGAGAGCTGTGCGCTTGCTGCCACCGCCGCCAACAAGTCGTGGCACAAAAAAAGTCACCAGGGAGAACTTTCTGAACCTAGCTGGCATTTTTTTTCTTCATCCCATCTTTTTTCTTCTTACTTCTTGTTGTCTCTGTACTAGATTCTCTTCGGTATTCTTTTCTGGCAAAAGAAGCAGGGAGACCTTGGGTGTGCTATTCAAACGTTTAATTCTAGACAGCGGGCAAAGCTTCAAGCCTTAACCCCTATTACAACATAATCACCACCACCACAGTTCGGAATACACAACAACAACAACAATCACCAAAATGGCCCCCTCCCCATACGCCGGCCACCCCTCACGAGGAGACAGCTGGTTCGCCCCCCTCTCCATCGACCTCATCGTCAAAGTGTTCAAAACCACCTTCTTCCACCCCTTCATCGCCTGGATCATCCCCCTTTGCTTCCGCGCCCAAAACATGCACTGGGACGCGCCCCCCATGCTAGTCTCCTTCGCCTGGGCCGGCCTCATCACCTTGCTCTGGATCGCGGGCGTGATCAACGACCGCCTCGCCTTTGGCCTCCCCCGCGAAGTTGACCTCAGCGAGGAGGTCATCGTCATCACCGGCGGTGCCTCCGGCCTTGGCCTCCTCATCGCCGAAGTCTACGGAATGCGCGGCGCAACCGTCGCGGTCTTGGACGTGGAAGAGATGGAGAATGGCGAGGCGAGAGGAGTGACATACTACAAGTGCGACGTAAGCGACAAGGACCAGATCGCAAAGGTTGCCGAGAAGATTGAGCGCGAGGTATGCCCACCTGTTCTATCCTCCCGTTTTGTCTCCCCCTATAAAGCTAACATTTTGTCCCCCAGCTCGGCCCCCCCACAATCTTAATCAACAACGCTGCCGTTGTCCTCGGCAAGCCTCTCCTTTCCCTCTCCATCCCCGAGATCGACCGCTCCCTCACCACCAACCTCCTCTCCCACTTTTACACCATCAAGACCTTCCTCCCCGGCATGACCCGTTCCGAGTGCGGTGGCACCATTGTGACCATCTCCTCCGTCATTGGCACTTTGGGAGCTGCCCAGCTTACCGATTACGCCGCCGCCAAAGCGGGCGTTACCGCCCTCCACAAGTCCCTTGCCGCCGAACTGAAGGAATCCCACCCCGAGATCCGGACGGTGCTGGTGACTCCGGGCCAGCTGTCCACGCCGTTGTTTGCCGGGGTCAAGACCCCCAACGCGTTTCTGGCTCCGGTGGTGGAGCCGGTGGATGTCGCGAAGGAGGTGATCAAAGTCATTGACAACGGACAGAACGCGAACATTGGGATGCCTCTTTATGCGAGGTGGGTGGATTGGTTCAATGTGCTACCCACGGGGGTGCAAAAGGTGGTGAGGGGGCTGGCGGGGGTGGATAGGGGGATGAGGACTTTTGTTGGCAGGCAGGGGGTTGTTGCGAAGAAGGGAGTCAAGATTGAGGGCTTTTAAACTAAACGGAGCGACTAGTTTCGTGAGGGCGCAGCGCTGTAATATAGGAGGATGTATGTACATAACATGTATGGCAGCGAGGGGAAGGGAATGTATTATTAGCAAGCGCCAAAACAAGACATTACATTTTGGATTTTATTTCACACTTCCTTCTCTGCCTGCTGAGAAAGATCGGCAGCTTGGTCTAAAGCCCATTGTACCCCCGATAAATCACTGTACGGAGGGATAACCGTCTTGCCGTCACCCTTCTGATATGCCAAACCCTCCAAGTCGACGTCGTTGAAAGCCCTAACACTAACCCCGTACCCGCCCTGTCGAAAATCATGGAAATTGATACCTAGACTGGAGCCGCAGTAGCCGCAAAAGAGGTGGTCGATTCGCTTGTTGTTAAACCGGTACTTGGAAAGGCGGGCTTGGCTGCCGTTGAGGAATTCAACAGCCTCTTTGGGTGTGTCTGTTGTGATTGTCAGTGGGTTGTTGTTTGTGAGTTGAGGTGACGTTAAATAGGAAAGAAGGACAGAGAGACAGAGAGAGACATACAGACCAGAAGGTACCCAGCCCGGCGACAGATCGAGCAGTTGCACTCCATCACTCTCTGCGATGCTAGCGAGGGAGAGAGGGTCACGGTGAAAGTGATGGAGCCGCAGTGGCAGGAGCAGGGGTAGGTGGCCGTCTCTTGTTCATTCTTCTTTGTTTCGTGCGTCGTTTCCTCCGCTATTGCTGTTGCTGTTGTTGAAGCTGCCATGGCTACAGCTGGCATGGTTTTCATAGGAGCAGAGAAGAGGAACGGATGGACACAGGACAAACTAGCGGTCGATTCCAAATATTTAACTGATCTCGGACTTATGGAGTGCACACTAACTCTACAGCCAGCGCATGCAAGGAGCAGATCCGAGTTCCAGTCTTGCTTAGATATCATCGTAACCAACAACAGCTGGCTGTCTGAGCTCTCGGAAGGATTGTGCCGGCTTATCTCCTTTTGGGATACCACCATCCTTACTCACATTGGACCACTCAAGTCCACTACTCGTTGAAGAGCACAGAAACTCAAACCAAAGCCAAGACTAAAAGAAGACGCTGCCTTGTATGAATATCTATCATCAAATGTCTGCTAAATGCTGAGCTACTCCAAGATAGAATACCTATGTAGAACACAAAGAAAAAAAAGCCATCGCTCGACTTTTATCATCACAAAGCTCCAATGTTGACTAGACAAAACCACGCTCTAAACCAAGTCATTCCCATTGCTCCGGTATTCAATATCATCGCATGTATGCATACCCCCAACTTCTGTTCCCAAAAGGCATGTAATTAATTTTGTCAGTTCAGCCCATACTCTTAATTTAACACCTTGTCTGCCGCTGTATACTGGCAGCGCCCCTGTCCTTCCTGTTTTCCCTCTCACGTCGGGACAGATTCCTGCTTCTATGCCCCCATCAAGGGACCCCGTGAATCTCCAACTGCCCAGTGCTTTGCGCGAGGCATACCGAGCCCAGAGCTCCCGCCACTTGTCCAAGTCAAGCCTGGCTTCTCGGCCCGACGCTTTTCTGGTCGTCGGCACGGCATGTGGGCGAGGCGGGCATATCCGGCAGGGACCGCTGATTAACATTGCCCATGATTTGATCGTAGACATACAGAGGTTAGTAGGTGACCAAGCCAAGCCCAGTCCTTGCTATGGACTCAATATGTCGATGACTGGTAGATCCTGCTGCGCCCCTCAGGAGTCCATTTGGGAATGTTGCTTCGTTCCGAGCGTGCCGTCAATTCATATAATACTGGCAAGATTCCTGGAGGGTGACATGCTGAGGTAGAGAAGTGAGCATGAAGCATCTGCTCAAGGCTCCGTGCTCAGGAGACGATTCAGTCCTGAAGGCACCTCTTATCGGTCGTGATCGCAGTGTACGACCCACATAACCTCACATGTGGCGGCCAGTTCGTTCAACACACCCCAGCACCCCAGCCACGTTGGAGCTGGGTCGGCGCCATCTCAGACCCTGGCATTTCGTTGAATATTCGTCAGTCCGGAAGCCAGCTTCTACCGAAAGTTGATGATAGCGAGCCGGCTATCCATTCCATGAACCAGCCTCTTCCCCTCGCAGTCCCACTCCAAGAATGGTAGGGAATCGCCCGAGTCGGATCCTGTCTTGGGAGTTTGCCACCCAGACTGAGGCATCCAGCCTGCTTTAGGGACCTGATGCTTGCCAAGCTCCCAGATTAAGATTCTGTCGTGTGTCGCTACGGCAATATGCGATCCATCGGGGCTGATGGCAAGGCTATTTGCCGCGAGAGGCGAATCCAAAGTGATCGAATACTTGGGTCTGTTTTCCTGGCCGAGTACGTTCCAAACTAAGATGGTGCCATCTACACCACAAGACACCAACAACCTTTCACCCTCCACAGAGTCCGCTTGCAGTGGTTGCCACTGCATAGCGGTAATAGCGCCGTCATGAGCCTGGATCGAACGACGCCTACTAGACTCGTCCCAAATCTGAAATCCAAAAGTCAGTACACGCAGATTTTCGAGTACTTCCAACACAGACTCACATCAATAAAGCCCGCTTCGCTGCCAGTTGCCACTAGACTAGAGCGCCAATCAAACTTGACATGCTGGAATCGTTCGTCCTTGCGTGTCTCAAACTCTCTGCTCTGAAAAACTTCCTTGTCGGTGCATCGGAAAGCGGTCAACAAGCCTTGGCCGCAGAGAATAAAAGAATTTTCGCTGATCCATGTGGCATCAACAGAATAACTGTGGAGGTCATAGTGGAGGATGTGAGAGACTGGGTTCACCATTGACGGCGATGAAACCTGAATCAGAGTCCGCGGGTTTTCCAGACCATTGGTCAAGTCGGGCGAGACGGCCAGGAGAAACTTGTCATTGGGGCTCCAGCAGAGATTCGTGATGGGCGAATCGAGACCTTCGAAGCGGTAGGCGCTGGTGCCATCGGCAGCCCACACACCGAGACGGGACTTGTTGCCTATCTCAATCCCGAGAGCAATAAGAACACCGTTGGAACTCCAGGCCATGGAGGTGACTGTCGAATCATTGGGGAGGTCATCTCCAAGATGAAGGTAACGAGGGGCCGAGTCCACGTGATCTGGCAGGGCGGCGTCTGGGGCGGCTCCACGCGGAAGTGTCCAAATGCGGGCTAGCGCATCGGTCCCGCCAGTCGCCAAGATTGATGGGTCTTTGGGGTTCCACTTGCTGATGAGCACGATAGGGTTTTCGCTAGCTTCTGTAGAATCGTCGGCGCCGAGTTGCAGAAACACCGTGTCTTGGGTGAGATCCCGTGTATTGTCGACCTGTGTGCCTCGGGAGGGACCCTCGGTGTGTGGGATTGGCGACGCAGCCTGTTCGCCCTCCAGAGGCGACGGGTAGGCGTGGTTGTTGTCTGCGCTGTGGTGGTGGTCAATTTCCATGGGGGTCGTGGCTGAATCCGCCCCGTTGTCGTAGCCGTTGCTCAGTCTCTGCCGCTTAGCGGGTGACCCATGCGACGACATGGCGAGATGCCGGTCGACCGCGCGCTTTCTCGGATTTTCAATGTCTTCGTCATACTCTGCATCCTCTGATTCCTCTGCCTCCTCCTCGACGTCGTCCTCCTCTACCTCCATCACCTGGGGCTGGAACACGAGCGGTCCAAACACCCCACGCGGTGTCGCCTCGGCCGTTGCCGGCACATCACGAGGCGCCTGCAAGAAAATTGTCAGTTACCCCGGCACTACCGCCCCTGGAACTTGTACCGCACCACCCGCCAATTCCATGCCGGGGAGCAGCCCCGACAGGAATGGGGATATGGGGGGCGCCAGCCCACGGATCGAGTCAATTTCACAACACAAGGAAATCGGGCCACTGTACCTTTTGCTCAGCAAACTGCCGCTCAAACGCTTCAAACTGAAGGCCTTTGTTCAGGAGATTCACCAATGCATACGTCTTGACATGCGGAGCATAGTCAAAATGCCTGTGAGGCGTCTGGATCCGCCACTCCTTTTGCAGCTTGGCGGCGGTTTCCCGATAGTCTGGCTGAAGTCAGTTCACTGTCTCTTTCTGCCTCACAGCTTCTTGTCCACCTCAACGCGTGAAACATGAGAGCTGGCGGGGTAAGCTGAGCTGTGCCGGTGAGCAATTCAACATACTTGATTCCAATAGGTATCTGTATTCAAAAGTCAGCGACTGCAGCGCCCTCACCAGGCAGTCCGGGATTTCGGGCTGAAAGGTGGGCAAAAACAACGAACCTCCAAATGAGATAGTTGACACGGTTAGTGTCCAGTAATTCCTTCATTGTCGGAGCACCGGGGGCGAAAACGCAGCCAAAGTTGCGGGATTTCCAATCTCAGTTTCCGGCGCAGGTGGTGAGAGTAATTCTGTCCAGTTTGATCAGCCGGCGAGCTGTTGACAGGGCGATTAAGGTTTTGGCTTTTGTTGGTGATGGAAGATGAAAAGGGACCTCGAAAGCGCAAGGTTGAGATTTGGAGGTTGCAAGCGTTCGGGCCAGCGATGGCCCCAGCGACCCAGAATCCCAGTGCGGGTTTGCCCAATGAGGTGTGGGTTCCCACCGGCCAAGTGGTCCCTGCCGCTTGTTATTAGGCGAGCGACTAAAACCGCTTCCCGGACGCTAAGCCAAATGGGACCAGCAACCTGACTGAGAGAACCTTTACCACGCCAGCCAGCTTGTACCGTTCCCATACATTACGTACCGTCCCGTCCAATGCCCTGCCTGGTCTCGAACAATGAATGAGCCACATCACCAACGAGACAAAAAGCTCCGATGGGGTCCAAGATTTCTGACAGTAGGATCTCAAACTCACAGACACCCATGACATGCTGCCACCGCACCGCGCAGAAATTCTCATGACGCTCAGACTGGCAGTGGTTTGGTTTTAAGTTTGAATTCCGCACCTCCAGCTTGTTTGTGACAAGCGGTAGCTCCAAAGTAAAGTGGGTTTCTCCATATGGTAAGCTTCTGCAAGTCTGACCTTTGCTGCACGCCATCGCCCTGCTGAGCGAGTGAGACCGCTATTTTATGCCCTTGCCCCGCGTAGGGCCTATCCAGGACTCCCAAGATAACATCGCAGTCAATGATGGCAAACAATTAAGCATGTTTAGAAGAGGGGGGAAGCTGTGTGTCACCAGCTGGCCTGCGAGTCTCACGCACAAAGAGCTTGGAGGACAAGATGATACACATGGTAAATAATGTCGCAGGGCTTTCCTGGCCTTGCGCAAGCGTGCGACCGAAACCCGTTCTACGGTTCTTCGGATTGAACCCACACCAATACCGACATTACCGTGGGTGGCTAGGTCAACACCAGCTGCGGAATACGGTTTTACGGAACGGTACATGACATCTTGTCCCTGGACCAACCTCAGCTCAACTCGTCCAGCATGACTCCCATCTCACCTTGTGGTTGCGTCAAGTCGACACTTGACTTGGCCAGATCTGATGCCTTCTTGCCTGTGCATGGTCGGAGAGAAGGGAAAGGTGAGCGGGAGGGAGGTACTGCAATTAATCGAAACGTGGTGGTTTACCGAGACCAATCAATCCATCACCACCCGATGTGCCAATCCACGGTCGGCCGGCGCCATTTGACACATCCCGTCATCATCATGGTGAACTTCGGGCATGGCCCCCTCCCCTCTCCCCTCCCAAACGGAGGCCTGGTGTCGCCCTTGCTCGATGCACAAGCTCCCAATTAGGCTCTGCAGGCCGTTGTGTTGCGCTTCTTTGTGCGGCACAAGAATGATGTGGCCGACCGCGAAAGACAGCCCCTGGCGCCCTGGTGGACAGCAACCGAACGCTGGTCATGTTCCAAGTACCCGATGCAGATCGGCGGCGAGTGGTATTGCTGCAGGCAATCAATCAGAGCCCACCAGGGCTGGCAGGATGATCAACAGCGAAAGTGAGCGTGTGGAACGTCCCCTGCCTGTGTATCCTACTCCCGGGGAAGTGAGCATTTCTTGTGGCATCGTGGCACCTACCGTTATTCATCCAACAGAAGCTGAGGGAGAGAAAACAGCAGTCCAAAGAACAATCAACAAGCCTTCCGGATGTCTGACCAACCAAATTCGGGCAGAAGCAGTGTGTTGTGGTGTTCTGGGCAGAGCCGGGGTTCATGATCCGGGGTTTTCGATCTTGCGGTGCGGGGAATGCTGATTGGACCTCATCGTTGCATCGTGACATGGGGTTTCTATGATGCCGGCTGCGATTGGGAGGTACCGGTACTGAACCTTCCACCACGTCCTTCTATCTGAGACAAGTATCTAGACATGCAGCGAGCCTGAAGAGGCGGGCTCCAAATTCGAAATGAAACTGTGTGGGCGGCCTGAGCTGCCAAAAAAAAAGATCGAATTGTGTCCGTCGCTCAGTGGCGGCAGCAAGAGACCAAAAGGAACCAGTGCAAATTGGACTGCAACCAGCTTCAACGGGGCCGAAAGGAGGCTCCTTAGATGACCCCCATCGCGTCCCGCCTTATCTAGCTTCCGAGTTTGTGATTTTAACGGTCGCCACCAAGAACGGAATGTGTGTACAGACACCGAGATAGCTGCGATGTTTACGGCCCAACGAAACCTTAGGATATATCGACGGCCATAAGCTCGTCCGCTCACCAGAGTGGCGCAAGACACGAAGGTAGTGTTCAATTATTAGAGGCAGCGGACGCCTTCGACTGAGGTGCCGTACGATCTGCGGAGCGGGGCATTGATGTGTGTGCGTGTGTTGTGGTGTCACAAGCCCTGCAAATGCCACCAGACGATATCTAGTTTCTTTGATGATGAATTCGAAATGCCCGCCCTCGTCAATGGGAGAAGAAATGATAGAAATCTTGTTGGGCTTGACCTTGACCTCCGACCTTTCAGATTCCTCTGCCTTGACCGCTCGTGCCGCCCGAGATGAGATGGCGTGAAAGACAGAGATGGATGGCTCGTGCGCAATCTCAGATGTCGTCCCCACTCCTTCTTTGTGCAGGGGCCTGCATGAAACAACCTGGGTCCTGCGTGTTGTGTTCGGGCGGGCGAACCCCGCCAACCCTGACAACCCTGGTCGGAGTGGCAGCCTGGGCGCCTGAGGCATGAACCTCTTTGCCTCCTTTGCAGCTCACCCAAGCCTGGAAAAACTCCGGCAAACGGGAGGGCCCGACGTCAAAGACACGAAAGCGCGATAGGAGCACCACCTTGGACAAGCCGTCGGATCAAACCAAAAAAAAAAAAGACCAAGGTCAACACCCACCATGCCGCCCCGAATAAACATCCCGCCAGTAACGCGCATCTGCCTCGTCGTGCTGCTCGTCCAGTCAGTACTAAGCGCCGCCATACGATACCGACAATGGACAGCCAACTCTGAAATCGTTATCCCATATCTGAACCTGATCCCACAGCTATCACTGGTCTACCCCTGGACCTTTTTGACAACGACACTCGTTGAGAGCAACATCTTCACCCTGAGCATTGCCAGCTTCACGCTTTATCATGGCGGCCGCTATCTCGAACGTGCCTGGTCAGGCCGGGAGCTCGCCAAGTTCCTGCTCATCGTTTCCCTTGTGCCAAACGCCTTGGTCTTTGCTACCACGATCTTTGTCTTTGCCCTGACAAGGAATGAAGGATGGACGTATGTCGCTACTTGAGATGCTGTACCGGAGCCCATGACCAAGACTAATCACCTCTAACCAGACTAATGACCATCGCCGGGACCATCCCCATTCAAATCTCCTTCCTCGTCGCCTTCAGCCAGCTCGTCCCCGCGCACACTGTAACCCTCTTCAGGGGCATCCTCTCCCTGCGCGTTCCTCGATTCCCCCTCCTTTATATCGGTCTCGTCACTCTCCTCTGCCTCACCCCAATGCTTACCGCCGCCTCCTTCCTCCTCGCCATCTACGGCCTCGTCGTGAGTTGGACCTACCTCCGCTTCTACAAGCCCGTCTTCCCCGACCTCGATGCGTCGCAACCCACCCACCTCCGCGGCGACGCCAGCGAGACCTTTGCCTTTGCCCAGTTCTTCCCTGGGCCCCTCCGCCCTCTTGTATCGAGCGTCTCTGACCAAGTGTTCAACGTCCTCGTTGCCATGCGCCTTTGCACACCCTTCAGCGCCGCTGACGTATCAGCCGCCCGGGGTGACCACCACCATCACAACTTTGCTCAACGCGGTGTGCCGGGTAGTGCTCGCGCCGAAGCTGAAAGGAGGAGGGCTCTGGCGCTGAAGGCGCTTGATCAGCGACTACACGCAGCTACAGCGAATGCCGCTGCTAGGGCATCGAACGCGCCGCCTCCGCCAGCGGTCGTCCCTCCTATTCCTTCGGCTACCGGGCCGACTGTGCAAAGCCAGCCACAGGCTGGGGCGCAAAAAACGATGACGGTGAAGGGTGGAGGGGAGATGTTGGGAGAGACGAGCTACAACCCCGATGGAGATGACCACAAATAAAAGTGGTCGACTAGTGTTGTAGGAAGAAGTCATGGGTACCAGAGAGGAGATGGAGGGGGGGAGAGGGGAAGAGGGGAAGACAAAAGGAGGTTGGAAACGTTTAATGACTGATTATTACCCCCTAATCTATTTTTCACATTTTTTGGTAGCCAACGGAGCGAACAAGACTTTTATGATTCATGGTGTTGGAGTTTTATCAAAGACGGGAATTGGGTCAAGAGAAGAAGAGGCGGAGGAAATACCTTGTCAGCTTAGCAGTTATTCATATGAAATGGAGGGATAACTGTACTATATCTGTGTTGACGGACCCGTGCTGTGTCTCACTAGGTATCAATCGAGAGTGTGTTCTCTGGGTTCTTATGGGGCTTGAGCAGCCACACGAATATTAGTAACCGAATAGCCACTGGAGTTCACAGAGAGCTATATGCGGGAATGGCCATGGAATGAGACAACCAGCCCTCGCCCCTGGTGGAGAGCTTTCTGGGTCATTACTGTGGTACATGAGAAGGAGGATACCACTGAATCTGATATCTCCAGTGGCGAGTACGAAACATCTAATGTTGCCACCAAATACTGATTTATCTATATTGCAACCTATATTAGTCTTGTGGTGGCCCCAACGATCAAACCAAGGGCCAGATCCTTTCCCGCCGGCTGACTGATGCGACCTAATAGCCACTAACATCATGGCTTGTGCTTGTGCTTGTTTTTCTTACCTAGCGTACTTTGCCTGCCTTGCTAGGAGTTAGGTTGGCCTTGAGGGTGTGGTGCGTGTGGATGTGACCCTCTAGGTGCGGCCGGTTCGGTCAAAAGTCAAGTCAAGTCAGATCTGCCTACTTGGCTGAACCGTTTGGCTGCGCAGATCAGATCGATGGCGGCCGGAGAGGCGCGGGAGGAAAACGGTCCGGTTGGTCCGGCCTAGGCAAAGAGAAAAACGTGGTCTGGCAGGATGCTGACCTGATCTGTTAGTCGCTGTGGGATTCGGTAGATATATATGTGAAAGGCTGGCAAGGAGGATCGACAAATCCTGTCCTTTTGTTATTTGATGAGGATATACTCATACGGTGGTAGCAGGTGACAGTCGGCCTGTCACATACCACGATTAACTTGCGCTCCGTGACCTGTGGACTTATGTCTGTGTGGTGCCTGTCGTTGTATAACAAACCAGCTTTTATGGAAAAAACTTATTTTCTGTTTCTTTTTGAGGGGGCGTTTCCGAGACCATGATTGTAGCTCATGGCTGTACTATGTAAGAGAGATATGTGTTGAATAATCGCAGGAACACTGATCAATGTGCCAGTTGCACAGGGAAGAGCATGTGTTTGCCGGTCCGAGTCGGGTCTGTTGAGATAGAGGTGTTGATATTTGTTGTGTACTCCAAGAGGTGAACTTTCATGGAGTTAGGGGTCAAAGTAAATAGTTTTAAAGACTTAGACGCTTATGTACCTCCGAAATAACATCGTCTTTAAAAAGACAATGCGGAGAGGTTGGCATCCCCCGCCTGAGAGAGGCAAAGTCCGAGTATGACAGTACGACCGGGGCACCGAGACACCAAACCACCAACCGAAAGGCAGCACTGAAATCAAACCTTCGAGCCACAAACAAGCACAAACCGCACCTATATCAGATAGCGTGGTACGCACACCCCAATCACACTCGTGATAGCACTTTGTATCTATGCCGTACCTGTGTCGACGGACCAGAAAGACAAGCCTTTTCCCGGTCCGCTTGCCAGTCTCTCCGTCCCAGTCACACACAGCCACTTCATAGTTGCTGACTTGGCCAAAAATCATTGCAGGGACGGGATCCGGTCAAGAAGGGGGAAATAGGTGAGCAACAGACGCCGTCTGACATCCTGCATCTCATCTTTGTGCGACAGCACAAAATAGACAACAAAGAAACAAATACAACTGTTCCATACATATATATCTCGGGAATGCTTCGAGGCTCGGCAAGCAGCCTCCCTTGAGATACACTCACAAATCATCGTCATCTCCGTTCTGTGTGTCCCAGCATTGTTATACACATCCCATCCATCCAGCTTTTTCTCAGATGATACAGTCCTCCATTACCGAAACCCTTCACCTCGGTGAGTCGTCCCTGTCACAAACAAGGTGAGCCACACCTGAAAGGTCAAGCCAGCTAGCCAAGCCAAGCCGGGGGAAAAGAAGAGATATCCATCAAAATCAATTTATCAAATCAATCAAATCACACCCATCTCCCCCCCCCCCGCGCCCTCACCCCAAAAGCGGGGCCGCTCTAACGAAATGAAGCAGGGGAGGGTTGGTCGGTCCGGGGGCGTGTGCCCAACCAAAACCCGTGCCCATGCCGCCGGGAGGGCCAAAAAGAACCAGACCAGCAGTTGGAGCCGGCCTTGTTTGAGATGGGCCGCGTTCTCCGCCGAACGATTCGATTTCACACTTTCCTTCTCCCCGGCGGCGGCGCCGCGCTTCTGTAGGGCTCGTCGTGCGTGACGCCGCGAACCCTTGCAGAAGAGAGATGTTGTTTTGGAGACTGTGAAAAGAAGTTCGGTATATAGATAAATACCCTGATAATAGGCCCTCCCCTACCAGCGGCTGTTTGATAGACTACCCTTCCCATCAGATCCGTTTTCCTCCTGTTAGGTAAAATTATCTAGGCCCTGATAAGATCGCCCCAAACTCTCAGGTATCTCAGTCAAACTCTCTCTCTACCCTACCGGACGAAGTTCCAGTGCAGAAGCCCATGATTAACGATGATCATGCGTTGCGATGGCGGTGAGCAACAGACAAGCTGGGTCAAACCACGGGGAAGGATTTCCCACCCCATCCCATCCACTTTCAACCAAGGAAACCTGGGGGAGGGGACAGTGAATGATGAGTTGTTCGAACTTTTGTTGGTTCAGGGGATAATAATCCGAGCGTTCGTTCCCCCCTATCCGTTCCCTCCAATAAAATCTCATATGTCTTGTGGTTGCTGACAACTGACTTCTGCGATCAAGCCTTCTGGGCGCTCTCTGGGCATATGCCGCGACGCGAATCAGCAGGAGGGGCCAAACAGCCCAGTTAGGGGATGTGCCTTAACTCAAACCCCAACCCCAACCCCAGAGAAAGAACCGACTTGGGCTCCCCTTCACGTGTCTGCGGGAGAAGGTTGGGCTAAAAAACATTCTCGGCAGGTGGGTAAGAGTGGCAGGTAGGATGGATGGATGGCACATGGATTTCAATGCTTGCACACCGCCCGCACAATTAATGAACGATACTACGCTCATCGGTGATCTGTTCCTTACGTACGGTTGCTAGGACATCAGCTATAAACACCGCACAATATCTTCCATTCGCTCATCAAGCAGTGTGATTTGGGGAGGGTTTCCTTTGATAGTTCCCAAAACCAAGAGCTGTCCTAGCCGCAAGTGGTGATGAACAAGGACCCCGATTCCGATTGTGCGAAGAGAGAGAGTCTGGAGATGGTACAAAAACGCGCGCGCCAAGACCCAAGCGAGGGAGGGGTGTGTGTGGTGAAGAAATGAGATTCTCAAGGTTTTGTTTCTTCTGTGAGGTGCTGTTATTTCACCGGTTTCAGGCACCCCCCCCCCCGCCAGCCTCAACAGTGCAAATGCTTAGCTGAGCCTACCGCGAAAAAAAATAGAAATAAAAATAAGAACGAAACGCTGCATAGAAAGAAAAAAAAAACAGCCAACGCATCTACCACATGATGCTTACTGCATTTTCTCTGGTCAAAAACATGCAAGTTCGGTGGCTGGTCGAGTAGGGAAAGGTTAAAAAAAAAAGCCGGGCATCATCATGTCACAGCCCCGTAAGGTGGGGAAGAGAAGCGAGAACAGGCTCTCAAGGGTGTCGAAATGTGGCGTTGACGTTTCTTGCCTGGGAAGCCACCAAGGGGAGGGGGCGTGAAAATGTGAATTTGGGTGGATGTGAGCAAGATAAAAGACAACACAAGCGAAAAATAATAAATCAACAGAAGAAAACAGCCCCGGGAAAATGCCTCCCGTCTGGCCTGCAACGTGAAGGACAAGCAAGCAAGCTGCGAGCTGTAGCAATGCTCCCAGACAGCAGGGGAGCACAGTCATATCCACAAGCCGACGACGACGCTATCAGATGTAGGAATATGTATGCGCCCGTCCGTGGAAGGGAGCACCGCATGATTTGGCCTGCCGCCCCGGGAGCCCTCGACGGCTTTTTGTCTCTTCTTGCCGTGGTGTCCCTTTCTTCCCCCTCGATCTCGCTGCGTGCCAGCCCGCACACCTGCAGCTCACGTGACATGACAGCAGCGATGACCGAGAGTCAAAAGATTCCCGAAGAATTTAAAGCTAATTCCCTCAAACGGTTTAGGCTATCCGTACATAACCCGCCCCACATTGCGCTTACCTAATATTCTCCGCAAGACCTGAAATGGAAGCGGGACCTCACAGGGGTTGAAGAAGATGGAAAGAGGAAAAAGCTGGGGTGTCACAGACCCACCCTCACGGATGGTTCCAAGAAAGACATTTCCCCGTTGCATCCATTCGGACCCCCTGTCTTTGCCCTGGTGTCTGCAGCACCTCACACAGCACCACTGCAGAAAGTGTGATGAGTTGAGCAACCGCCCCGGCAGGAGCGACAAACCGGGAGAAAAGTGGTCATGGGCGGTGCGTGGATGGTTGATTCGGTGCGTGAGTGAGATAAGTACCCAGACGCCCCCAACCCCAAATCCAACAGATGCAGTTAAATGACCTGCGCGCGCAATAAATCGGACACATCGGACGCATAAGTATCTTGTAACCCCAGAAGAGATCTTCGTTCTTTGCACATCCGCCCCCTTTGTCAACCCTCGCAGGCTTCTCTCCCCGTCCAGGCGTGGGTAGCCTGTCAGCACCGAATATGCTGTGTCGGGATCGACGCTAGGGTCGGCGGGTTTGTCTTGGGTCTTCCAGAGCTGATAAGCCGCATTTTTGCTTTTTATACGGGACATCATCATTCGAATGTTCTACAACGACCCCCAAGTCGGCACTGAGCGAATAGCAAACGAGAAGAAGTGAGGGCGAGAGGTGATGCCGGGCTTGCATATTCGTGCATGTGCAGCTTTCTGGTGATCACAGCGTCAGTTTGTCCTACTACTGAGGTAGGTCCCAACACGTGCTGCTCTGGACTCTTGTGTATCTTGGTGTGTGGGAGTGCTGTTGGCGGCTTCACCTAGGTGTCTTGTTTAGTTCCGTTTTGGAATTCTGATTACTTCTACTTTTCTGTGTCAGTCGGACAGTGCCGTACTCGAGACCGAGCTGTGCCCTGTTGGGACAGAAAATATTGGCCTGGCCGACCAGCGAATAGACCGCTTATTACCCAACCCAGGGCTACCGCCTCGGAGAGAGGCACGGCAGGCAGTTGGATAGCTGCTTGTATGTAGGCTGAAGGATGATATGAGGCACTGCCCCGTTTGCTTATCGCAGTGAAACAGCTTGTCCATGTCAGACGGATATAGTAATAGACGGGGAACTACATTATCACACCGTGTGGATTGATATCTGATATTCCATCAACGACAATGACTGCTTGTAAACTGATCGTTGTGTGAGGAAGTTCGCGGTCATATCTGTTGGGCAAGCTTGAAACGGGGTGGGTTAGGTGCGATGAACAAAAGATGCCCGCCATGGGGGAGTGGAAGCGTGATGATTGAATATGAAACGTCATTTGCGTTGCCTCCACTTTCCATCGATCAAAGTCAGATTAAATCCAGATCGAAGACTGGAAGAACGCCGGATGCCGCGAGTCACTGGTGGCAGGCACGACTATTTGCAGCTTTCAACTTGTCTCGTACAGCTAACCCTGAACGTCGTTCTAAAAATGATCCATCGCAACTGTCACCTAACAAATCGCCCAACCCACATGCATCGAACGGGATGCCCAAAACTGCAGTAGCGGCTGGCGCTACGGGAGTCATCATCTCCTATATAGCCCTCTTCTTGCCCCTCCATCCTCCCCCGTGGAACGTGCGTGCAGCCGGTGAGGGGCAGAGAGGGGCAAGGGGCAGCCGATGGCCGTTTCTTGGGTGCAGCCGATACGTCTTCCTTTGGGCGCTTCAAAGAAGGTGAGACGTGGTCGGCTTTCCGTCGGGCCTACCCACCTCTACGAATCGCTTGAAGCATTCAAAGGTTGGAGTTGAATAAAATCCGGGCATGCCTCTCCTGCCTAGCAAGTGCCTGAGGGCGTTCGCAGATGATGCTTAACCATATAGTGATTTGTGCGTCATGCTGACACTGAAACACGATTGGGAGCCAGGGACACACGTGCATCTCTTTTTCCTTCTGGAAGGCCCAAAGACAGCTCGGCAGAGATCAGATCAAAATTTGACTTTCCGAAAGGTTATGCGTGGGTAGTTTGAGTTGTCAAGACGCAAGACTCCGAAAGATACGCCATCTTTGACACCCCACTCGAGCCTCAATTCCTAGATTGAAAGGCTTGCCAGGAACCAAGTCTGAGGAGCTTATGATGTCAACTCTCAAGTGTCAACGGTCTAACAAGCTCTGGAAGCTCCAGGCGCTGATCGAGCCCAGTCTTATATTTGCATCAAAGCCACTGATGGATGAATATGTGACTTGCGGTACGCCTCACCGTTGAAGTTCCAAGGCCTACCTGCCTTATACGAAGACGTTGCCGCCGGCCTTCGGGATTGCTGAATCGCAACCAAGCCAGGTGTTCAGTCCAATGTGGGTGCTGGTGTGGACTAGAGGTGTCAAACCCAAGGTAACATCTGCGACAAGAAGATCCTCCGAGATGGACTCTTGTATCTGGAGCGGATTGACCAGCCGTTTCATCGACCACGGAAATCTTTTATAAATCGGCGATCATGCTCTTTTTATCAGTGTGGTATCCAACCAAACTTGGTGAGGGGGGGGAGGATGTTCTCTTGATATTGACATTCAATTTGGCCGACTTGAGTGGCACCCTTGGCTCTTTCCCCATGGGCCGTAGATTGGAATGGGTACCGAGGATGACAGCATGAAGGACGGGGTTAATAAGAGCTGACGGCTCAAAAGGCTCCCGTCTTGATACCACAGCAAGTGAGAAACAGGCTTGCGGTCACGGTGCATGGCAGGCGCAGTTATTTTCCGATGACTGTCAAGCTCCAATTACGGCGGACCACCTCATTTGGGGCGATAGGGTTCTGCGTCGCATCGTTGGTGACGGGCTGGCTGGTGGCTCGCTGGCTGCCGCTTGCTCTTGGCTGACTGGCTGGCTGGTTGTGATGTTCGCTGCCCGCGCGTGTGTGGTGTGCGGTGGCCGGTGCAGGTGGGATTGTGTGGGCACAGAAGAGTGAGTGTGGGGCCCCCCTGTCTGTCTGGTTGCTGAGATGCGGGCGGGACGCATGGTAGAGGGTCGGCCGGCTCGTTGCACCGTCGCCACAGTTCTGCGGTATCCACACACTAAAACGAAATGGCGTAGCCGCTTGCTCCGGAAACGCCCTCCCCTGGACGAGAGGTTGGTTTTCGGCCACCGACGTACCGCCAAAGTACCTAGCACCTGCTCGAACCCTTGGAAATGCGACCCTGGGGAAGCACAGCAACACAGAGGCACATCAGCCGCCGTCAGGCTGAGGAACCACTCATCCCACGAGTACCTGTTTGGACAGCACCGCCACCTGGATGGGGAAAATATGGGATGAAACGTTCGTTACCTGGTGATGCCTTGGAGCGGCGGGACCGAGCCCACGCGTCGTGCATGAAATCATCGACCCAAATGCCATCTTCTTCTGTCATCTTGTGTGTCGCTCAGCATTCTCTGTGATTCGTTTCATCGAACAAAGAATGGCCGATTGTTTGTCGCCATTGTTAAATTATTCCCCGATCTCGCGCGGCTTGACGGGACCCCATCATGGGTCACCCGGTCGATGTGCTCGATGGATGATCCCATCTTGTTTCGCTGGAAGAAAAGATGATGGAATGAAATTCAGAGCAAATTGATGAAATGCAAAGATGACAGTGCCCTAATGAGCCTTTTCCGCTTGTTTCGGTGTAGCCCTTGGTCTGTTTAGCGATGCGGCACTAAAATTTTAAGTGGCGGGTAGAGGCTCCCACAGCACGGCCTCGGCATGCTGGTACCAGGGACCTGTTGGGAACCTGGCGCGACTTTTCCACACTCGTGCTGCAAGACATGAGCGGAACAGCCAAAGGGCCATCCCTCCACTCGCTTCTCTGGGCAGGGCTTGGCATGGGTTGGGGGAGTTGCCGCTGCGAAACCAAGTCGTACTCTCCCCATCCCGAGATTTCTTCCCGGGCTTCTGTTCTCTTTCCCTTCTTTCCCCCCTTTCGGCCTTCACTGTGAGCTGGGCCGACCGCTTTCACCAATCCCACCCTGTGCTCTCAGCGATCTCCGTTTGCTTCACCTCTTGATTTTCATCGCGACTCCCGACCTCGGGGCTCCCTTCTACAATTGTTCCACTTTATCTGTCGCCTGACTGAATTGGCGAGCCGACGCCCAGCTTTTGGAGCTATCCGCCGTCGTGACTCCCAAGACAACAACACCTTCTAGCATCTTGTGTCAGCGCGACGACACGCCTTTGCACCCTCAACGGCGCCACCCAGAACTCCTTGGGCAGCTAGCTGGATAAGCAGAGACGTCTATGCTTGATCCAAAGCTTGTTTTTCTTTCTTCGTCGTAGTGGTATCTGACAACGCCCGCCATCGCTACCCTTCCACGTGCATCGAAACTCTAAGTCAGCCATCTTCCTGGGTGGCTTCCATTCCTACTTGATCGTGGTGTCAACACATCGACACTGCAACGCAACATGGCGAACCATCACCCTTCCCCTCCGATGCAGATGCAGATGCATCATGCTCCCCCGGGCGCGGTTGGCCCTCCTGGGCCCCCTCCGTCTCTGGCGGCATCGCGTCAAACTTTGTTGCAGATGAATGAGTTGGTATGGTGGCAGCTTGGTATGTTCTCTCAACATTGCTCAGGCTGATTATCCCGCGACGCACGAGTACTGACGAAGTTGCAGGTTCTTTGGCCGAACGCATGGGAAATCTGGATGAAGCGATGGCATCCTATGAAAGAGCTCTCAGAGCCAACCCGAACTCAATTCAGGCCTTGAACTCCATCAGCGTTGTCTTGAGGACGCAGGAAAACTTCCCCAAGGCGGCGGAATATCTCCAGGCGATCATCAAGCTGGATGAAAGGAACGGCGAAGCTTGGGGTAGCTTAGGTACGCCGATCAAGAAAACAGGCCTTGTGCGGTAAAGACTAACGGATATCCCTACAGGTCATTGCTGGCTGATGATGGACGACCTTCAACAAGCATACCAGGCTTACCAAACTGCTCTCATCAATTTACCCAGCCCCAAAGAACCACGTCTTTGGTATGGCATCGGTATTCTCTATGACCGCTACGGGTCGTTGGAGCATGCTGAAGAGGCCTTCTCTCAAGTCATGACGATGGACCCTGAGTTCGACAAGGCCCATGAGATCTACTTCCGCCTGGGCATAATCTACAAACAACAACAGAAATACGCGCAGTCTCTGGAGGTAAGTGACGCAGACATCTGGAGAGTTCTCACCCAATCACTGACATGATCCGCTTCAGTGCTTCAAATACATCGTCAACTCTCCTCCCGCCCCATTGACAGAGGAGGACATCTGGTTCCAGATTGGACATGTCCATGAGCAGCAGAAAGACGTAAGCTTCAATTGTCTCGCCGACTTTGTCAAGTGGTTCCAAGACTGACCTGATCCTAGTTTGATAACGCCAAGGCTGCATACCACCGAGTCCTTGAACGGGATCCCAATCACGCCAAGGTTCTCCAGCAACTTGGCTGGTTGCATCACAACCAAAGCCAAAGCTTTGCTAGCCAAGACAGGGCTATTGAATACCTGGAAAAGTCTGTGGCTGCCGATAACTCCGATGCCCAGAGCTGGTACCTTCTCGGTCGCTGCTATATGCAGCAGCAAAAGTATCCCAAGGCATACGAGGCTTACCAACAGGCCGTGTATCGGGATGGGCGAAACCCAACCTTCTGGTGCTCTATCGGAGTGCTTTACTATCAAATCAATCAGTACAGGGATGCGTTGGATGCCTATTCACGCGCCATCCGCCTGAACCCCTTCATTTCAGAGGTCTGGTATGACCTTGGCACTCTGTATGAATCATGCAACAACCAGATTGCGGATGCCCTTGACGCATACCAACGTGCTGCCGAATTGGATCCAAACAACCCGCACGTCAAGAGTCGTCTGCAACTCCTACGAAGCGGAGGGCAGAACGGTGCCCCTCCCGGACAGGCACCGACACCCACCGATGTTCACCCACAGGCTTATCAGGCTGCAGGTGCAGTTGGTCCTCCGGGGCCTCAGTGGGCTGGCTCCGGCCCGCCGCCGCAGTCGCAACCTCCACAGCCGATGCACAATGGTGCTGGACCGGGCGGTCCTAACTCATGGGCTGGCCGTGTTGCCGAGATTAATCCTCCGCCGCAACCCCCCAACCCGTATGCTTCCGACCGAAGTGAGCAGTTCCGCGGCCAAGCGCCTCCTATGCAACGCCCGCCCAGCCCGAGGCAGGAACAGCAGATGAGGCCGTACCAGGAGCCAAGCAGAGGCCCCGAGCCGCACAGACGTGGTCCCTCGCCGCCTCCCCCCCCAGGTCACTATGCAGCTCCTCCGCCGCCTCCCCCTCCTCAGCAACAACAGCAGCCTCCTCCCCAGGTGGCCGGACCTCCTCCGCGTGTCAGAAACCCAAACTACGGAGGACACGCCCCCGCCGCTGTTCTTCAGCCGAGCAGCGCTCCTCCCAACGGCGGAGCCCCGAATCCGCTGATGCCGTACCGCACCAACAGCCCAAGGAATGACGGCAGAGCTCCCATGCATGACAGCCGTATGCCATCACCAAAGTCGGCCTATCCCCAGCACCAGCCTCCCTACCCCCCACACCCATCTGAGCAGGCTGGTCCCAATGGTCCCGAGCCTGGTGTTCCTCACCCTCCTCACCAAGGCATGCCTCTTGATGGTCCCCATCACCGGGAGCAGCATGACGCACGCCCTTCTTCGGTTGGCCCCAAGCGCATGCGCGAGTGGGAAGATGATCGCGAGTCCAAGAAGCCTGCAACTGAGGAATCACGCGGTCGCATGGAAGACTTGCGCCACCGCCGTCCTTCTACTCCTCCGCGTCCTGAGTATCGGCGCAATTCATCGGAAGCCCATCGTTTCGACGATCGGCGCATGGAGGATCACAGACGCGCGGAGGAGCAAAGACGGGCCGAAGAGATGCGCCGTGCAGAGGAGCAGCGTCATGGCAACGAGGGGTATCACCCATCTGAGGCTGCCCATCATCCTCAGTCGCACTCTGTCCCTGCTCATCTGCCGCCAATGCAGCAAGGCCCGTCCTCGATGCAGGGCATTATGCACGATGGACCTGGCCCTCAGCCCGGACCGAGTCACAAAGACTACCCCCCGGCGCAAGAGGAAAGGCGGATAGAGCATGCGCATCCTCCGGCCCCTCATCCCCCACCGGTCAATGAGCCCGAGCGCGCCGCCCGCAAGATGCATGTCAACGAAGACTATGATGACAGCGAAGAAGAGGATAAGAAGGTTGATATCGTCTCTGGGCCTGCCTCTGGCCCCACTTCTGCGACGGCCGAGATGAAGAATGGAACCCCCACTAGTGCCAGCATCAATGGCATCATGAGCCAGAAGGTTGAGGGCAACTAGGAGCGATTGGTCATTTGCTAGTCATGACTTGTTTTCTTTGTAACCAAGGGCGCTCTGTTTTCTTGCGTCTTATACCAGCTCTTGCTCACGCATAGTTTTGGCTTATTTTCTTTCATGTTAGGCTAGGCAGGCGGTTAGTTTCATGTTTTGGTAGAGTCAACTGTGGGAATCTAGCGTCGGGGAGGCCCGGTTTGCGCAATTTATTTGGCGGTTTTGTAACTGTGTCGCTGCTGTCGATGCCTTGCTAGCAAGTGGGGATGTACATGTGGGATAGGATCGAAAGGTGGAGCTTGAAAAGCCGTATTTGGGCCGATTCATCGTTTCAGCCCAGGTCAATCTGCTCGGGATATTTGACATTGGTGTTTTGTCTCGTATGCCCTTGCTTTGTAGCCATGGATTTGGGAAGCCAAGAAGCATAGCTGTCATATTTTAGTTAAAATCAGGCAACATTTTCCTTGCTTCGAACAAATGTATCGACATTGCTGATGTGTGTTAGATATGTTTTTTGCAAGTCAAAGTATCTTCGTTACAAGTACGTCGATCACGTGACCAGCTGTCATTGCATTTCTCAACTGAGTGAAGAGCCTCCCGCTGGTGAGCACCGCAAAGTGGGGCATGGGCTTGGCCAGTTAGGGCTCCGCTGCAATTGGCCCGAGCGCCTAGCTCCATTTTCCACACAAAAATTCAACCTACCTCCAAATTTTCTAGATGACTTTTCTGCTCTTGTGGTTTGGACCTGGGGGATTTTTCCATTTCACATCACGGTAAACCGAGGACATCAGCAACCATGTCTCACCGCAGTGAGTAACGCCCTCTTTCCGAACCTCGAACCTCTCCAGTTTGAACCCAATCTCGATGTGGCCGGATCTTCACGATGGGCGAATTTTGCAACGACATCTTTGGGGGCCTGGGAGCATTGCGATTGGCATCAGGCTGGACGAGAAAATTTGCGAACGGCGACAGAGGACTGACCAGTATTGAACAGAGTACGAGGCCCCTCGCCATGGCTCTTTGGCATACCTGCCGCGCAAGCGCGCCGCCCGCCATAGAGGAAAGGTCAAGTCGTAAGTGGAACATCAATACCTTCTTCCTCTCAAAATCCAGCCTCAGCCAGAAGGGATGGAGGCTAATCATTTCGTGCCATGACAGCTTCCCCAAGGATGACGCCAAGAAGCCCGTCCACCTGACGGCCGCGATGGGCTACAAGGCCGGCATGACCACCATCGTCCGCGACATGGACCGTCCCGGTGCCAAGGCCAACAAGAAGGAAGTTGTGGAAGCTGTGACAATCATTGATACTCCTCCTGTACGCGCAACACAGCCCGCTTGGCTTTATTTATGTCAATGGCTAACATCTTTTACAGATGATTGTTGTGGGTCTGGTTGGTGTAAGTCATTACTGTCCAGCTGAGGAAGAAGAAGAGACGGCCGAATTAACACACGAAATAGTACATCGAGACTCCCCGCGGTCTCCGCTCCCTGACCACCGTCTGGGCCGAGCACTTGTCCGATGAGGTCAAGCGCCGCTTCTACAAGAACTGGTACAAGTCCAAGAAGAAGGCTTTCACCAAGTACGCCAAGAAGCACTCCGAGAACAGCGGTGCCTCCATCACCCGCGAGCTCGAGCGCATCAAGAAGTACTGCACCGTTGTCCGTGTTCTTGCCCACACCCAGATCCGCAAGACCCCCCTCAAGCAGAAGAAGGCCCACCTCATGGAGATCCAGATCAACGGTGGCTCCGTCGCCGACAAGGTTGAGTTCGGCCACGGTCTCTTCGAGAAGCCCGTCTCCATCGACTCCATCTTCGAGAAGGACGAGATGATTGACGTTATTGCCGTCACCAAGGGTCACGGCTTCAACGGTGTCACCGCCAGATGGGGTACCAAGAAGCTCCCTCGCAAGACTCACAAGGGTCTCCGCAAGGTCGCCTGTATCGGTGCTTGGCATCCTTCCCACGTCCAGTGGACTGTTGCCCGTGCCGGTCAGATGGGTTACCACCACCGTACCTCGGTCAACCACAAGGTTTACCGCATCGGCAAGGGTGATGCTGATGACAACGCCGCCACTGAGGTCGATGTCACCAAGAAGACCATCACTCCGTATGTTGACCCCTTATTAGCGAGTACTGAAGTATTTGTGACTAACAGATCACAGTATGGGTGGTTTCGTCCGCTACGGCGAGATCAAGAACGACTTCGTCATGGTCAAGGGTTCTGTCCCCGGTACCAAGAAGCGCATCATGACTCTCCGCAAGTCCATGTTCATCCACACCTCCCGCAAGGCCCTCGAGAAGGTCGAGCTCAAATGGATCGATACCTCCTCCGAGTTCGGTCACGGTGCTTTCCAGACCCCTGCGGAGAAGAAGCAGTACCAGGGTACTCTCAAGAAGGACTTGGCCGCCAGCTCATAAGCGGTGTCCAGTTTCTGATTTTATCGTTCATTCAATGGCAATGGTGTCACGGTTTTCACTGCTTTGGGTCGGGATAACGGGATTCTACCTAGCATTATCAGCTTAGTTTAGAGCTGCAGGAGAGGAATGGGAAAATGAACCAATTGTCATTGACTGTTTGTGATGTGTGGATGTGTTTTTTACTATCAATATACCCTTTTTGTTCAGCCTATCTCTGCTGCCATGTCGCCGATGTGAGACTTGTATCCTTGTTAATTCTGGATGCCCTGGAACAGACTTGAGCGTAGTACCAAAGTGGGCCCCCTCAGCACTGCCTCTGAGCTGCCCCGCTTCAGCTCACTGGTCACAGCTCTCCAGCAAGAAACTGCGGTTACATCATCGGTCTTTGCCCAACTTGTAAATTGCCAGCTTTGGTTTGCTGCTCATGACCATGATTGCGCCCCTTCACAACGGAACTAGTCGAGTTATTTTGTCTCACGAGGCTCCCTCCCTCTTCCGCATTCCACTTCTTTCTCTAAATTCAAATCATTCCAGCAACGCTTCGACGTCCTCGATCGCAAAACTTTGTGCTTGCACGCTGCGATCCCCACCATCTCGATCGTATCATTCTACCTGCCAAGGTACAGCTCTCACATCTACCACAGCCGCTGTCTCTCTCCACCAGTCCGCCTCCACGAAGAGACTACTACCGCATACTACTCTTGCCACAACCGCAAAACTAGTACTACAAACGCGAAACCTTTCCACCACGACCGCCACCAAAATGTCAGACGAAGACTACCTCGCCTTCCTCAACAAGGCCAACGCACCTCCTACCTCCTCTTCCTCCGGGGCTCAAGCCAGTTCCTCCTCCTCTGATAAGCAACACTTCAAGACTACTGACCCTGGCGTCCCCGTGCCGGAGGTGTTGAAAAAGGCGGTAAAAGGGAGGGTTTTCGCGGCTGCCTCGTCCGAGACGGAGTCGCCGTTTGAGGTTGTGGCGCTGAGGTTGAAATCTGGTTCAAGACTGCCGGACGAGGAGGAGTTTGCGGAGACGATTGGACATTCAAACCCAAAGGAGGCAGAGGTGGAGATTAAGGACCCGGTGGATTGGGATCCGAACGGGGAGAATAATGAGGTTTTGGACGCGGTTAGGGAGGCGGGAGAGGGGGCGGATGTGAGGGTTTATGAGGTGAAGGGGGATAAGAGGGGGGTTAGGGTGACGTATTGGGTGGTGACGGTGGTGGAGGGGAAGAAGGAGCTTTTGGGTGTAATGGGAGAGGGAGTGTTTACATAAGAGGGGGGGGGCAACGAAGTTGGGTAAGGGGGAGTTGATCTTGCCGGGTTTCTACGTCTCTAGGCTAGGGTCTGACTCTACATTTAATTTTTAAGAGGGTCTATTTTGGGGAGGGTTCATATTTCCTGATATCGAGAATGTCTTCAGCTGGATAAGGGTAAGTGGAAGGAAGGGGGAGAGAATGGTTGAAGAAATGCAGGGAGAGACAGACAGGGACAGGGATAGGAAAGAGTTCAAGCCGGTCAGGAAGTTTGAAGGGGAGGTGGAAACCGGGACGGTGATAAGTCTATGATATGTTTGTTTGACACTGGGGGGGCTCTGGCGGTGAAAACGTCCGAAGCAGAAACTGGACCAGCCACATGGCAAGGCACACAAGATAATCTATTTGGCGGAATGCAATATTTCCAAGAGTTTACGACATGGAACATAATCAAAAGACATAATTCGTGTGACTTTGGAAACTACTTTATGATTCATGCGGGGGTGGGGCAAGCCATCGGGTAGTTGCCGATTCAGTCTGTCCCGGCACTCACCTGCTTGGCTTTTCTGGGGTTGTCCCACGCAAGAACCAACAGGAACAAAGGGAAGGCAATAACGGAGTCGTACCTAAGACTGCTGTTCCAGATTGTACTGTTCATGTAATTCATAGCTCATGTCGTGGAGTTTGCCGAGGCTTGGGGGAAATATCGATGGGCCTCGATCTCGACCACCCTGGTTTTATACGTAGAAAGAAAACAACCGTTCTATGTGCCAAGCATACAAGTAGGAAGGCTTTTTTTTAATTTTTTTTAGTATTCCCGTCCCATGATTGAGCAGGAGTACTCATGTTTGCTCCCAAGACGGGGACATGCATTGCAGATGCAGTGATGGTGCAGTTACGGTTTTTCTTGCGCTCATAGTGAGGCAAGCACTAGCAGGAGAAAAGCAAACATTTGAGTGGTAGGGAAGGAGAGAAGGGGAGAGGTAGGCGCTGTGGTACACTTACTAGGATAGCCCCACATTCCCATTCTTTGGAGGTGCTTGCACGACTTCACCTTTGCACCCATTGGACTTGGTAGCTTCCTTCCTTTGAACAACATACTTCGCTGTTGAGCAACAGAAAAGATTGCAGCATCGTTTTATTTTATCCTTTCTCTGTTTGCAAGGAGAAGTGCTTTCTCTCTCTCTCTCTCTCTTCATCGAACATACAACAGGCGGGAAAGACACACACAAAGCTAAAGCAGCCATGTCCTTGTCATCTGGAGGAGGTCCATCCGGTGGTGGAGTAGGAGGAAGTGGTGGGGGCAACAATGGCAGCGGCGGTGGTGGTCCATCTTCATCTTCATTCACACACTTCCACAAGAACTACAATAGGAACTACAGTCAGTCGTACATGAACACGACGGCGACGACTAGCTCAGGATCAATCTCATCAAACGACGAGGACGGCGACGCCTTCACGTCAGTCATGCGCGATCGCCAGGCGAGGGGCAAGGACCCATATCATTCAGGCGATGGGTCCGAAGGTAGTGACTTGAGTGACCAGGAGTCTGGGGCTACGCCTTCGAAATTGAGGTTGGTGGGTGGTGGTGGTGGGAGGTGAGCTCTTTCCTCTTCTTCTTCTCGTTTGAGAAAAAATGGGAAAGCATTGACTGACTTGGGTGCTGTCACTTTGCAGACCAGAGAAGGAAGACTTTGCCAGGACAGAGCTTCGCCAGAAGGCGATTGCCTTTTTGGACAATCCAGAGTTGCTGATGATGTATGCTCAGAGTACGGGTGATGTTTGTCTTCCCTCTCCTCCGCACGCAAGCTTTCCGTTCTCCTCTTTAACAACAATGTCTTTCGAGTAGAGCATACCAGGTGCCCGTCTTCATTTTATGCGTATCCTCTGTGGCTATGACGAGATTCCTCACCATTCTTCTGGCAGCAAAGCATCCTCATCAGCTTCACGGTTCGCCAATCGACCTGATCACCCTAGGCAGCACTCTCACAACTCCCATAATATCGGCGAGAAACGTCGTCGATAGACCCTGTTACTCTTACGTCAACTTACGACTCCCAAACGATCAGTCATTCTTGAATCACCGGTTTAGCATTTCATTCTCTGCTTGTTCTCTTGTTTCTGCGGCTTCTGCACACCTTGTGCCATACGGTCGAACAACATCGCCACACATTTTGGACCATCTGTCATGCATGTATATATCTTATCTCAGCTCTCACCACCAACATGTCGCCCACACCTCGACCCTCTCCGCCAGGCATGCCGCAAGACCACCAAGAGTCTCAGCAGATTTCCGACTCTGCATCTCGACAGAGCTTGGAGAGTACATCATCTGATCATGACTTGGACGACCTTGATTGTCTCGCGCCGAGTGAGTCCTCAACGGCCATCGATGGCTATTAAGACTGGTCTGGCTCTTTTTCAGCAGGCCTTCAGGCTGTTTCAAACATGCTTTGTCAGTGGTTGAGCTGCGTCTTTTCAGGTGTCGAGACCCAACAGGGTGCTCATGATAATTTGGAAGCCAGGCACACGCAAGGTGCTAGTGAGCTGGGTGAGGCCGAAGAGTGGCCTGTCATTCATATCAATGAAGATGAAGATGACGAAGACTATTGGCTCCAGGATTCGGATGATGAGCCAGGTTGGATTCCGATGAACAATATGGCAACACCTGAGGGGTCGTCTGAGTATTGGAATTGGAAGTTGGGCCGCCTTTGCATGAAGAATAACGAGCCAAATGATGCCAAGGAGGAGCTCTCGGGCGTGATTGAAGAGAGGTTTCAGAGCACCCCGTTGCAAACCGTGGTCTCGCCACACCCTGTTGTGACACGTCTTCAGAATAATGAGCAAGAAGACTGGGGTCTTCCGGCACTATTTAGAGGACAGCCATCACCACCAGCACTGTCTGGAGAGGTTCCTTTGACACCAGCACTGCCATCAATCACGGTAGCACGACCGAGGACATTCTCATCAGCACGAACCTCTAGCAGGTATCGTGAGTGGTTCATTGCTTGGCGCATGAGAAACAGGCCAATATAACTAGTTGGTGCGTTGGAATGAGGAAGGGTTTGGCATGGATCAAGTAAAACTACTTGGGCATTTGATTTCGTTACTTTACCTTTCCTTTAGGGAAGTTTGAGCGACGTTGATGGTTACTTGGGAATTTATTCGGGGCGTCGACTTGAGCTGTCTTTTTCTTCATATTGTTTGACATCAGCGAGTTTTTTTTTGTTTTTTTTTTATATTTCTTTATGGAATTAAAAGTTCAGGGAGCAGTGTGTTTGTTACTTGGTCTAGCATTGAACATTTATCATTTTGTGGGGCATCCGATATGAATGACGATGACATGACACGGACACAAAATGGAAAAGAGGAAGGCAGAAGAAAAGGATAGTGAGATAGCATATTAATAAGTAATTTACCTGCAACTGAGCAACCATATTCATATATGTCGTGAGCAAAATTAGAAACTGCGACGCAAAATTAAGACCTTAAAAGATAGTAAACAGGCCTCTCGACCATCTTTAAGGCCTTCGACGATTGCTTAAGACCTAATCACTATATCTCAATACGTATCGATTATCTTCTACTGTCTATATTATTATCATTCCTTCACCGTTCTACCCTTTCTTTTTAAAGAGTGCGCCGGACATTCTGTTGCTATTTACATAGGAAAACCGTGCCATGTAGGCCGGGTGAAAAACCTATATTGGAAAGTATAAGGAAAGATAAAGTTTTAAAAGCTTCCAGAGAGTTGCAAGATAAGAGAAAGGCCTTGTGTAAGGCCTTGAAGACTGATTGTCTTCGACTTTGGTTTCAGCCGCCCCTTCTTCTTATTCTTCCTCCTCGTCTACTCCCTCTTCAGGCTTTTCCAATTCTAGTTTTCTCGCTAGACCGTACTCCAATAAACGGCCTGAATCCATAAGCCAGCCTAAGACCTTTCTCAGTAGCCGTTGGTTCCGAGATCTACCCTGAAGTATAAGGCTAAGATCCCGATGGGTGCGGATGATATTTCTTTGGCCAGGTTCTAGGTCTCGGTGGTGTTGGGCACCACATAACCAGGTGTTCAACCGTCTCCCGTCCTTCTCCGCAGCTGCAATAGGGTGTGGGTACCCCTGGGACTTTTTGTTTGAACAGGAAGTCCCGTAGACCTATTACTCCGGTACGGGCCTGCACTAATAGGGAGCTTTGGGTTTTGGTAAGCTTGCTGTGTTTCTTTAGCACTTGATCAGTGAATAGCAGGTCCGGTGGTCCTTCGTTTGCCATCCTTGGTGTCCGGCCCTCGGTTTGCTTTTCCCACCGGGTTTCCCACGTTCGATATAGTGCTTCCATCGCTTCCTCTGCTTCTTTTACTTCCCTTGCTCCCCTTGCTTTCCTTGTTCTCCTTGCCAAGGGCTTCCTCGAAGACAACGGCCTGCCCGGCCCACCTTCTTGCCTTTGGTTTTGGCTGACCCACTGGCCGATAGTTACGACAGCTCTTTCGATAGCCGTAGGTTCTTGTGGATGTAGCGGCTTTCGGCCTGGCCTGCGTCTCTGAAACCGTTTGTATATTCTATTGCAAGCCTCCTGTATCAGCGATCCTAATGGCCGTTTTGGTACATCTACGCCTCGCCCAGTGTATAAACACCGGTTCTGTAGCCGGTTTTCGAAGTCTGCCAATCTTTTGTTGAGGTATAGGTCCAGTGGTGGCACCCAGGTCTCAGTTTCGAAGTTTCTAATCGGTGTGGCTTTATATGCTACTGCTATTATCCTTCTACTGTCTATATTAAAACAGCAGTCTCCATTCTTTTATCCACGATGTGGTATGACAGGTCAGGCCATGAGTGTTGGTTGGTGTGGGAATGAAGTTGCATGGTACGGTGTGGACCATAGGTTGGTACTGTAAAAGCGAGTCAACACATGATGGCTATCTAAATTCCCATGTCAAAAGATGACCAAAATGGGTTTTCTTTTTTTTTGGGGGGGGGGGGGGGGGGGGGGGGGGTGGGAAACGTGGTAAAATAGGGGGATAAAAAATATGGCAAATGG